>PQXK01000162.1:0-87760 GCA_004786245.1 Botrytis hyacinthi | reverse complement strand
GAAAAAACTAAGTAAAAGGAAATTGAAAATAAATTATTTGATTTATATAAAAAGATTTAAAAGTAAATCTAAAATTCAAAATTTTTCTTGAATTGAAAATTCTATATGAAGTGCTATAGCTGGGCCCTAGGTTTTAACGACGGATGGGAGATAGAGAGGAGAGATGAGAAATGAGAGATGAAAACTTATACTTATTTACGCATATTTATATACATTTATATACATTTACACACATTTACACACATTTATACACATTTACATCTCAACAACGCACTCAAAGAACGATTATTATCTGATTATCTAGATACCTAGCAAGTATCTCTATCACGGGACCCGAGGACCCGAGTCCCCGCGCTGTAAGGTAGGTTATCTTTATGGAGATCGATTGAATTGAGCTTCTTTCATACTATCTCTATTTCTAGTAGGTAGGTAGGTAGGTAGGTAGACATTTCATCACCTCACCTCATCTTTCTTACGCAAACTCAAACTCAACCTCAATTCATATTCCATATCCTAACTCGGAAACTTCGGGTTTGAGATTTGATGGGATGGGTGGATGAGTAGGTAGGCGGTTAGTTACCTACGTACCTAGTAATCAAACATGGTGAGAGTGAGAGTGAGAAATAGAGAAATCCTTGACGCGGAGGCGGGGGGAGCGGCGGAAGGTATGGATGAGATGGGCAGGGAAGGGAAGTATGGAGTTTTTTTATTTTATTTAATATTATATCTGTGGATATGTATGTATGTATATAGATAGGTAGCTAGGTAGCTAGGTTAACAATCTGTAGTCATACAATCCCCCCCTCCTCCCCTCAAAATTCAACATACGCGCATGCGCGCATATGTAAGCAATATATATGTAGTATCTAGTAAACATGTAGTAACCACCTACATACATCCACATCCATGAAAACGACCCCCCTTCCCCTCCTCTCCCCAAACCGCATACTCCTGAGCACCAATATACAAATGACCACGCATCGAAAAGTTTCGGAAATCTTTTCTTTCTCTCTCTGTACTGCTGCCTGTTTTGGGAGCCGCTTTACATTTTACATGCTACGGAAGCGAAGCCCAAGCCGAAACGGAAAGGTAAAGGCATATGGATCTTCTCAGCTCTTGAGCAAGCAAACCCGAGTTGGCGAATGTTTATGAGAGAGAGTAGTGTAGATAGCCTGCCGTGTTGGTAGACGGGAGGGTAGGGTAGATACTTAGATATCTAAATAGATATAGATAGATAGATGGATAGTTGAATAACTCTTGATCTCTCACCCGCAGCCCGATCCCGATCCCGAAAAATAATGATAATAAAAATGACAATAAAAATGATTGACATATACATGCAAGCTGACTACGCATACCAAATTTGAATTACCCTCTCTCGATTCCTTTACTCATCGCATCTCCTATCTCGTAGTATACCCATAATACTATACACACACAAATACACATACATACATACATACACACAGACAAATCCATATCGCACAATACACATTCCCATCTCCCGCACAAAAAAATCAAAAATCAAAACAAATTCCAAATTCGCCATATCATATCTTCTCATCTCACCCGGAACCCGGAACAGTTCTCAGCGCGCGCAGTTTCACTCGGTAGTACATACATACTAGCACGACATCCATCATACCATACCATATCATCACCTATCGTATCGGCATCGGCACGGATAGGAGATGCCGTGATGGATGGGTGTGCGAGCTTGGAAGCAGGAGCTTGGAAGGAGGTAGGTGTGCATGGTTTGCTATAGTATATTTATTATAGTATCATGTATAGTGTGGGAAAAGACCGCCAAGAGGGAATGGTAGGTAAGCAAGCAAGCAAGCAAGCGGGCAGATGAATTTTTTTTTTGAATTTACATTTGGCTATGGATATGGATATGGAAATATTGAAAGATGGGATTTCTAAGCAGGAAAGGAAGGAGATTCCGTGATAGATGGAGAGATAATACCACTAGGTTTTCTTCCGTTTTTGCGATGTTTCAACCTACCTACCTGATTTTGAACCCTCATCTCCGAGATGTGATGGGATGGGACGGATGGGATGGAAGGGGTTTCTTATCTGGATTTTGGAAATGCTATATGTGATGTGTGATATTGTTTCTGTGCATTTGTGATATAGAAGCTCGGTTCGATTGTTATTTATCTATTTATCGATCCCGTAGTGCTGCGAGGAAGAGCTGCAGTATGTATGTATGTATGTAAGTAAGTCATAGAAGCTGCTGTTTGTACGATTTGATTATGTAGGGATATTCAACTATCTGTAAGATTACATTATGTGACCACTATCTTCAATGCAATTCTTATTTTCATTTGAAGATAAAATGAATCCTTTGATAGTAAGTGAGCCAGCCCCGTCTGGCTCCGTGGTTACGCGATAGATGGATCAATTGATCAATTGGTAAGCTCACCGTCCCCATGAGCATGGATTTCATAAAGTTCAATAGCTACCCTAGCTACACATCTAATTACGACTCTGTAATCACCTCACCTCACCTCACCTCACCTCATCCCTAACTACCTCCCTACCTCCCTACCCTGTATGTACTCTGGAACATCCATCATCAGATCCGTATCCATATCTCCTCCCAGCCAGCCCAGCCCATAAATTCCCCAATTCTACAAAACATGCAAATGATATCCACTCCCCTGTACGGAGTATATCTCGATTCTCAAGCGGTAATACATACTTCTGGATTTCGCAATCTTCGTCTCTAATTTTTGATTATGTGTGTATCTATGTATTGTAATGTCTCACTCAGCACAGCCCTTTTTTTGTGGCAATAACAAGCAGCCTCTATCTTTAGGCTCGCACTGGGAAGTATGAGAGTAAGACATTTGGAGACGCTGAGACGATATCGCGAGATAACCTCGTGAAGTTAAGAAATTGCTGGGATGTTTAGTACCTCGCATAGGTATTAGGATGGTAACGAGTGCACGAGTCACAATGACCTCATTTTTTTCTTGGGGCTGGTCACTGTCTTATATGTACTACATCGTGAAGTGTAGTCTTATCATTTGCGATGGCTGTTGTCAATTGTAATGCTGGATGTCTAGGTGAGTAGCGCAACGAGAGCTTCTTCCTTCATAGTTCGTCCATGCGCGGATTTCCGGACGGGCTGGCGGCTGGCCGGGAGCGGAAAAGCGTGATGTAGCAAAAAGAAAGTTTACGCGATGGCGAGTCTCGAGATGAAATTCCAAGGCACGTTTTGGTTGTTGGTGTGCTGGTGCTGGTTTGATAAGGATGGATCGGGATGATGGGTAGGTGAGCACTTTTGGGACGGGCAATGAGCATACGACGCTGTAATTTCGTTTCGATGGCTTATTTTTTTGAAGTTGGAATTTAGGGGTTGGAGTGGGTTGGAAGTTGGAAGGGGAGAGAAACAGATTCATCATTCGAGTTTCGACGGGAGAGGAGTTTTTCTCCGAAAAAAGTTTAAGACGACGGGAGTGGAGTGGAGTGGATGGAGAAGGAGATGGAGAATCGAGATGGAGATGGAGATGAAGAAATTAATTATAGGAAAGATCATCGTGGGTATCATCAAAAAAGAAAATGCACGGTTCAGCAGAATTATTATCATCGCGATGAGAATTCTCAACGGTATTGTTCTACCCCAAGTTCCCAACTCTCATACATACATACATACATACACACACACATACACATACACATACATGCTCCGTACATACATATGAAACCTTGGTTACTTGGTATAGGTTTTATGATCTGTGTACTCTGCGTTGCGTTGCGAATTTGCCTTTATAGCGGTGAGGTTAAAGAAGTGTTGGAAGCACCTTGGTACGATGTTATGTCTCAACCAACTAGTATTTCTCAACTACCTCGTGATATGTACTGCATCAACATGAATGAACTCTCTGGAAGTATCCAGCCGTTCAATTACTGGACATTGTTGCAAAAAAAATTCATCGAATTCTTCTCTGCCTTCTTTCTCTACATCGTAAATTTCCCTCATCTCCTTCTCCCTCCTTAAAATTATTAACGAATCAATCCAATCATTCCCTCGATCGATTCGCTCTAGACCTCTCACAATTCCCATAATAGAAATGATTGGCTAATTCTAGAATCCCATCCATATCTCTAGTCCTATCCAAATTCTCGCCTATTTCAGCATACGAGAACGTGCGATTTCCTTGATTTTTCTTTTTTCTTTCCTTGGTGCATGGATTGGGTTTGATTGGACATGGATGAGTGAGACTAGTTGGGATATATGCAGTCAATGTTGGCCAGTGAGATCCTGACTTAGTCTAGGTGGAGATATCGCGCATTCGTATCCTCGTAATAGATAAAAAATTATATCTCCAATCAATTGTTACTTACTGCATGTGGAAGGGAGGGAAAGATAGATTGGATTGGAGAACATAGAGGGATCTGATAAAGATGATGAAGCTTTTTGACAGCATCAAAAAGAGGGTTTGAGATAATTGAACTATCGGTATATCAAGTCTAAATCGTCTCTCCTCAATCATCCTTCAAAAATTGATGAGGTGTCTAAAAGGTCTTAACCCCTGAAGCTTTGTTCAACGCCACAGGTACTTAGACGAAACGAGTATTGTGGGTGAGGCTTGTTCCAGGTGCTCAGGTCATGACCGCCGGGTTCCGAGCTTCTCTTTTTATATCTTGTAGGTGGGGGTTTGGAATTGAAGAAATTAAGAAAAATGATGTCATTATCATCTTGTATCAAATCATTCAATCAAGTCGATGAATGTCTACAATGTGTAACGATGTATCAGCTCATCGCAAGGTCCAAATATCGAAATTCGATGAAAACATCAAAGACAGGAAATATCATGAACGTGTGGGAAATCTTAAAATTCGGTAGATCAGATCTTCAGGAGTTATGTAAAGTTAATACCGATGTTTGATTTCTTTTCTTTTTCCGTTGAATTTTGATGGGAAACGAATACCGATCTTAGGGATCGACGGTCAGGACAGGGAAACAATACACCCAGTAGAGTAATGATTGATCTTGGATTGGTGGTAATTTGTTCTAAGCTGATTATTGATCTTCAAATAATTGTAATAGTAATTGGAAATACATAAATAAGAATTCAAACGGGAAACGTCCCTGCCAAGATCACAGCCGCGAGTT
This sequence comes from Botrytis hyacinthi, assembly GCA_004786245.1. Lineage (NCBI taxonomy): Eukaryota > Fungi > Ascomycota > Leotiomycetes > Helotiales > Sclerotiniaceae > Botrytis > Botrytis hyacinthi. The sequence continues at coordinate 82,635 of PQXK01000162.1, read as the reverse complement.
AGCAAAAACTAGGTAGGAGGACCAAGTATCCGGGACTATCCATCCGTTTTTGCGTCGTGACTTAGAGTGAGGGATGGATATCTTTTTCCTAATTTTTTAGGGATATTGACGTCGGTACCAGTCGTTCTTTCGGTCGAGATCGGATCGACATTACGACAGGTACGAAGAGAGTGTAGTATTGTTGATCTCCCTCACTCCAAAAACATTTCCTTTTTGCTTCTTACAGATTTGAAATCTTGAAACTTGACTGTCTGTTTGCTTACTTGCTCGTCGATGGTACCAGTCACGGAGAATATATATCGGTTAATTTTTCTCAAGCTCCCGGATTTCCCATTGTCCGGACGGATGAGGGAAGGAAGTGCCTTTCTGCATCGTCAAGTCATCCACCTTGGATACGAACTGATATCAACAACCAGTGGTCAAAGTTGAACATGTCAATATGGAGAGCGGAGAGTGAAGGACCCCGAATTTCGACTTTTTTTTTTTGATCGTCCCTTGGCTACTCGGGGTACTTTAGCACGAAGTAGACTGGATCTCATTGCCACTAGCAGGATTTTCAACATTGATTTCTATACTAGTTAGTAGCTGGTACTATTGCAGATAACAGAATTGTTGAATGGCTGTTGATTATTTATGCTCGGCCTTTGGCTTTTGTTCCTATTCCAAGAACCGTCAGAGGGTACAAGTGGGCCACAGACATGTGTGAACTTGGTTGGTTGAAGATTACATGAAGAATAGGAGGCGAAAGTAAAGTAAGTGGCCTCAGCATTGATGAATACTGGAGTTAGTATAGTATGCTTCTGGACGCGGTTCAGAAGTTCAGAAGCTATGGTATTGTAATTACCACACCTTCTCTGACTAAGTATTTGGCTATACTGATTGTTGATATTTACTTTCATCTTATCAATACGTCAAACCAATCCGGAAACAGCTTTTTTCGTTATCAATCTAGTATCTGTCATACCGTTACTAGTGGCGAAGGGGGTAACCATCCGAGCCATCGTACCGGTAGCACTGAGAGGTTAATCCTCACTAAACCATCACGCAAGTTGAGATCAACATTCTCAAACTCCATGACCCCCACGAAAAAAGATCGTATCTTCAAACTCAAATGCTATTTCCTCTTACACTGCCACGTCCCTCAGACACTTCCCGTTTCACTTCTGCATAAGCATGCATTTTTCTTCTCTAGACCCGAAAAAGATCCATACCCCGCATTTTGGCATCGATGTACCGTTCTTTGAGCTCAGACACTAATTCACGTACATTCTCGGTATCATTCAAGCGCTCGATTTAGTATCTTAGCACTGAAAGTATATCTTTGTTGAATAGAGTTTTAAATTTCAACCGTGATTACTGTAACGGGAAACAATTTTTGGGGCATTAAAGATCATAGGATTGATGGTAGGAAGAAGGAAGATGAAGGAAGAAGAGGAAGTATCCAGGTTGCCAGTTAATTTTACCCCAGATTTTGCGGTTAGAAACCGCCTGGTGAGGAGATAGCCGCCTTGTGGATCTAAGGATTGATATTATAGCTTATTTTGTGCTTGGGTCACGGAGATAGTCACGGGTTCGAGGATGCGGGATGGCTATAGGTGTGGAGCTATGATGTATAGAGTTCTTGCTGAGGTTGATGGAGGAGCAACGAGTCTACGGTACGGATGTTGACCTCCGGGAGTGAGGAAAGAGGCCACGATGACCTCTGGTCCGAGAGGTCGGAATGGTATTTTAAGGATCATATCATTGGTGTCTCGATGTTCATACTCTTCACAAGATGCATTTTTCAAGGTCAATTTCTACATTGTTACTTCCAAGATCTATAGTACACAAACACGCTGCAATCCATCAAAATCCATCATTGAATCTCCAACACAGCATTCCCTAAGCGCCTCATACACTATCTTAACACATTCCCCATCACCTGAAACCTGGAACACTTATTATAGAACGGTATTAGATATGTATTTGCATTTACTTGGTGATATCTGAGAAGGAGAGATGAAGAAAGTTAAGCGCCGTTATGAGACAACAACCCAATTCTTTAGATTTAGGTTCGTCTAGAGATAAGCGATAAGTGGGATATCAAATGAGAGAAACTCGAGGACGAAATTGAAGGAACCGTGACGTGACTGAGGCAGGCAAATTTATTTTGAGCTTCCGCGTAGTGGAGAAGAAGCACTACATGGGCCTGGTAGAAATTTGAGGTGCACTTGGGATGGGCCATAATCAACCTGGAACAGGACGGCGATGAGAAGGCCTTTGATGTCACGTTATCTAGATACGGGAGATAGATTCTCAAAGAGCAGTCATAAATTCGAAAATCTCTGACACTGGCACTCACTCAAAGCAATAGTGAAAGGAACATATCTTCCTCATGTTAGAACTCCTCTCTATTAATTGGTCCGACAATTCGATAACCGTGCACGGGTTGAAATTATGTGTCAATATACATCACATCACAACCCTGATCTATTGTACATACCAACAGGTACCTTCGTACTACTTAGCATCATTCCTAATACTGCGGAACATCAAATCACTCCGAGGACGGCCGCATACAGGTTGCGTCGGGAATTTTTCGTACAAAAACACCACTCTTCATGGGTGGTTGTGTTGCCGCCTACTGGTGGCCCGGGAACGTCACTCGTGGAAGGATTTCAAGCGCCTATTCTTGGCCTTGATCCACAATTGAATGAAATATGAGTTATAAAACATATATGAAAGCACAGCCTCTTGCTACAGAATAGGATGAAGTAAGATGAGGTTCGAAATTTTTCTTGTGTGTGGGCTTGCGCGCGGGATACTAGGAGCGTGGGGTAAATTTGGAAAGGTAGGCGATTATTTTGATGGATGAGTCAATACGGGAGCGATTGATGAAGTCTGTAGGTTGACGTTGGAATCGATTTTAGAAAGTCGTTAACTCTCTCATTTTACTTGCCGGTTCTGATTCCATCTCGTATAGGTTGATTGAGCTTTAGGGTGCTCTACCGGGTAAAGCTGACGTTTCTCCAGAGATAGAAGCGCAATTTAGATGATCCTAAGAAGAATAGCTAAATTCGATGCACTCTATTGACATGATCGCAGTGCATACGGACATGTACAACCTAACTGCAAGTCATACCTATACATGATCCATATTTAACCAAAGTTTGGTTTGTGTCATACCAAGAAAAGTATATCTTCACATTTTCGAGAACCTTCCAGTACATGCCAATACAAACCATTGAACTGCATGCAAGTTTGCCTGCTCAATGTCTTCTTCATGTCGTGTAACACACACTGTGCACATTAACATTCCACTTACTAACCGTCTATAAACAAATTCGAACTCGCATGTACTAATGCCATATCACGCGCCGTGTAACTCCAATAGCGTGACATATCTGCATACACAATGGCAAATACCCGATAGCTTTGCTATAGATATATGTACGATATCGGAATTTTGATACGCAAACGAATGCGACGAAAAGGCAAACGGAAACGAGCCAAGAAGAGCGAAAGCGCTCCCTCCCATTTCATACCTTGGTATCGGATTCTAAATTCGTCTTGACCGTTGCATTACTCGTACGATGATATGATATATCGTTTTTTCGTTTTGAGCAGCTTGCATAGAATGCGCCATCTATCTGCATGCACATTGCAAAGAATTGCTTCTCAATAGTTCGCATCTTATGTATGCAAAAATGGCGCAGATGGGAAAGAGATGCATTTGGAAGGAGATTTTGATAGGTAAACATTCGTTGAGAGGGTTCGGGATTATATCGGGGGTCTCTTGATAGAGACTGTTTTTAGACGATCTAGACCTCGCGAACCCCGAATTTGGAAATGAGAGGGAAGAAAAAAAAGCTTGGTGTGTTCCCGTCTCGTCCCGTGTGTTCGGTAAATTTAGGGGTTCGTTACGTTTGATAGGTTATTGGTCCCTTGGTTTTCTCTATCTCTATCTCTATCTCACTCCAATATAATTATATAATTTTCAAGTAACACATATCGCATGCCCATAGAGAAAATTTTCTCAGTGTTTAAGATTTAATACGAAGTATACCACATCCCACGCTTTTTTCATATGCACATCATTTATAACATACCATTCCGAATATTGCCCGAGGAGTTCCCCCATGAGATTACGAAGAGGTTATGTAACACAATTGCCACGGGCTTTTCGTATCCATTTCGTTGGGTTAGTGGCGTGGAGGGCGTTTTCGTTTGCCCCTCTTGAGAAAATGGATGGTGTGATAATTAGGAGAATTAGGAGAAATTCTCAAAGGCGTTTGAGACGTCCTACTTGGTGGCGTTGGAAGACGTTATTTTTCATATGCCACCCCCTCCTTGCTTCTGATAGTGTAAGACATGTGGATATAGATGAGATATGAGATATGACTGGTCATTTCACACTGCGTCGTAGAATGACGGGAGGGAGAAATTGATTGGTTGGGATCTTATATCTTCAAGCCTCCGTTTCACTTCTGTGGTGAATAGACGTGCCAAGATAATGCGGGGTAGCTTCCAAGTAATGGATGTACAGCTGTCAGATATAATGTCATGACTCGTGAAAGTGTAGTCTAGATAATTTCTGATTTGGGAGTTCGTTTATTTACTAGCTGATATGATGTAATTTTACTGATCAAGAGCTTTGAGCCCTTGGACTATCTTGCTGGCTGTTTGAGGATAATAATTCACATTGAGGATGCGGGGTGACATACTCGGGTCATACAGGACTGACAAATCTTGCCAAAAAGGCCAAGAGATAAAGATAAATCATCATGGTACATGATACATGAAGGTATGTAAGTAGGGACCTGTTTACCTGGCATTGTATCCCAGTTCAAACTTTAAATATACATTGAAGAGATACGACGATCTCGGACAATATATCCATTTCCATGCTGCATCTTGGTACCGGAAGTACCGGTACATAGTTTATCTGCAAGTTCAGCTCTCTACCGATCCGAGAAACCCTATTCCAGTGAGAATCTCGCCGGAATATCGTAAGATGCAAGTCCTCGTCATGGTGAGATGAAGGTCACGTTCTCGTGTACCCCGAGTACCGTGACTTTGATGAAGTCACGATACCAAAGTCACTGAAATTCTTATCATGGCGTTTCATCAGATCAAATACCTAGGAACTTGGCTATGCATCTAGAACAGGCTTATATCCAGTGATTTTAACAAACGTGCATATTTCCAAGTGACTAGTTATGTCGCATGTGATTGGATCTGCACATCTGCACGAATTATTGTGGGCTTTGATTGGCAATCGTTGGCATGGGGTGATTGATGGACTGATATATTGATAATCATTATGGATATCGATTTTCCTCAAGATAACATTGGGCATGGAATGGAATACGAAGGTTTTGCCTTCCACTACTGCTGTCACTATCAATTTTAGAGAATAGAGAGCAAATCTCAAGAAACCATCCGATGATTCTCAGGGCCTTATTGGTATAGTATAAATTTCTTATCACTTTTGAAAGGCGTGATACTGAGTTTGGACCCGAGTGTTCATATAATATCTGATATAGCAACTAGGTTCAAGGACCCTTTAATTGTCAGCCCCGAAGGGTAATCAGTTGGGGCATTGAAGACGCCTCTTTGTGTGACCTAATGAGGAAGTAGGGTCATATTAATGTTTTCTTGTATACTAGTCTCCACGACGCTAAAACAATATATCTTCGTTTTTTCTCATTCGAGAAGCACGGCTGATAAACTATCTCTTCTCCCTTTTAATGAGAAGTGGGGAGAGGGGAGTTGGTGGGGTTGTCTCTCACTTGATAACTTACCACTGCTGCAGTCTGGTTAACAGGAATCAGATATGTGATAGTCTGGGGAAACCGTCTCCTCTCCACTCATCAACTCGCTCTTCTTTAGTCTAGAATATCTCCCCGTCATCATCCCTTCCCCCACCTCTTACCCCCAAGTCCTCATCATGAAAACATATCAGGAAAAGAAGCTGATCTTGTGATCACGCCTTTGGTGTAACCCTGTTGCTGTATGACACGTACAACCACATCTTAGCCCTTTAACCAGGCTTTAATGTTCCGATATCATGTCGTCCCCTTTAATATCCTCAAAAATCGATATCAAATTTATCAATGTTCAATATCAATAGGTGTAAACGCTCTAATCCTGCAAACATACTTCAAAACGGAAGGTTAAACGCTCTGCATGTGGTGAAACTCTCTTATCGCGACGAATTTAACCAAACAACAAGCAGAATACAAAAATACATGGCATTTTCACGGTGTACACAAGCGCAACCTTGAAATTGCATATATGATAAATTTTGTACCACTGCTTTTACATGCATTTTGCAGGATTTGGAGAAAACTATGAGTGATACAGTCTCGCTGTCAAGGATGTTGTGCTATAGAACTTTGATACCGTAGAGTCAATTCAATATGTCAAACAATGTCGTGAAACATTTCTTATCTTTGTGAAAATCAACGCAACGGTGAGTAGTAAGTACTGATCTTCAACGCTAGAGAAGTCTGTGTTTAGAATTGATTGCGATCTGAGAAGCCTTTGATGTCTATTTTTTGATCTGGTGAGGCTGAGTTGACGATCTCGTGGCGCATGAGAGTAGTACTTTCACCAAGATCTTCATTATAGCTTTACAAAGAGAACAAACAATGTAGGAGACGGATACATTTTCTATTTGCAGATTAGACCCTGAACGGTCTGACAAATAAATGTCTCCTAAAGCTTTGGTATGTCACATTGATGTTTGAATTACGGTGTATTTCACCAGATATTGTAGGCTGTGACATCGCCTCTAGTTAGGGGTATAACCACCGTTCGCAAAACAGTTTTGCGAGTCAATTTTGTTACACAGATTGAGAATGTTGAGTCAACATAACCATATTGATGTTGACACCGAGCCAACACTCCCAAAAGATTTTGGGCTATGGAACTGGGCTTTAAGGGTTCGGGAGTCATTGAAACGAGTCCAGCATAGATAAATCGACTAGATTTCTCAACTTACACCCGTCTGCGTCAAAGGAGATTACACCGTTAACTAGGTAATAAATTACCAACAATCGTAAACCAATCCTCGACACAAAAGAAACAGCCGTGGCTTAAAAATTATCAAACAGAGCAGCCCAGACAATCGCAAGGAAACAATCGGATTACCAAGAAAACATGGACCCTGAAAATACTGATTTTCAAAGGAAGGTGGCGGGCCCGACCGAATGTTTGGTATTCGGTGAGCCACGAAAGGGTGCAAGCTACGGGCGTGCAGAAAGTCTATTTGTATTCGCTAATGGATTTCATTCAATGCACCTCTCATGGTTGTAACACTAACGACGACACTAAACTCGCAATGTGATGTCTATGGACATTTTATTGATTTTGTATTGTGGACTTAAGCTAAGGCTTGAAATAAAGTTTGCGGGCTGAGAGATCGACGGTGCACTGTTCAACCAACTTTGAAGCTTCCCGCTCGGACTTCAAATTACTATCAATTTTCAAACCACTTATCGCGCGTACGCCGTAAAGCGGCCAGTACGTTCGACTGGGAACTAAGAGATGAACTTCCGGTAACTGTAATTGTTGGAAATTACTTGGCAAGTGGGTTGAGAGAGGGAGCCACGCAATGTGAGGCACTCAACATTGTCTAGTCCTTAGATTCCAGGGCTCGAAAGTGGGATAAGGTTGTAGCGTGGAAAATTTTGCGAGACATAACAAGCTTTAGGTGAAAATTCTGTTAGGGCTGGAATGTTGAATGATGCATGCCCTCAACTGCTAACCCTATCCTTTCCTAAACAATAACATGAGAGTTTAATGTGTGCTCCGTTTATCAATATGAAGCGTGCGGTAGAGGAAATTGGGGATTAGGGATAGGTCCGATTTCCACCCACAATGGGCACGGGCTGTACAGCCTTCACGGTTGGACTCGGATTGAGTCGGTTTGGAGATAAAACGGTCTTATGTATGACAGAAGTATTGGGGAAAGGACCGACTCCGGTGGATATAGAGGGTTTCAGCAATTGGGCGTACGCGCCGTGGAGATTGGGTTGGGGATTGAGTGTGTTGGGGAAAGGACCGATATGGTTCTTTCCCCAGGTGGATGTATGTTTCCGTGTGTCATATTTTGACTTTTGGGAGATAGGCATGCGGAGCGGATTTCTTTGCAGGACTGAGTAGCGGAATAGTGGGTGAGTCGGGGAAAGGGCCGATTTGGGTGGATATGTCAAGACAGACATACGGCATTGTAAAGTGGGAGCGGAGCCGGCGGGGTGTCGTAAATGTTGGGCTCACAAACTTGCAGAATATGGAGGATCATGGGGAAAGGACCGAATATATGCAAGTGCAGAAGCTGGAGTAGGTTTGATGGGAATTGGGGAAAGGGCCGAATACTATGAGAGAAGGTTGTCAAGATAAGAGTGGACTTGAATGAAGGACTAAAATAACTTTGAGTTTGGAGAAGTGCCAAGTGGCTTTTTAGACGAACTGTTCTCCTATATGAATAAGAAATTGAAGGCTTCTTCTTGCAATTGTTTTCCGTTGCTAGTGCAATACATATCAGAGAATAAGTGGCAGTATATGATGATGAATTGTCAATGATTCCTTAGTAGGATAATCGGGCGACTTCAAATTGCCTCTCAACAACATAGTTTGCAATAGCAGCTGATGGAATATACCGGAAAGTCATTCGGTACACCATTGAAGATTTCAACTGCCGCTATGTCTGGATGTAGAAGCTCTGGGAATATGACAATAGTAAATGATAAATAGTTCTACAGTAATGGCCTTAGCCTATGATATACTTACTTTTGGTGATTTATAGAAACTTGATCTTACATTATCTATTTACTCTTGAGTTTCTATGACGATGTCTCTATTTACCGAGAATCGCTTGTCTAAACGATTACCCTACCCCGTTATAGCCTCCCCCGTATGTCCTAAATCGTTCAAATTTATAAAAATATCCAATAAACTGATTCTGAATTACTTGATATCCAGTCTGAAAGTATCTTACTTTCATTCTATATAACATCTGATTGTTGTCGATCTTACAAGCCTATATCCGTTTGAGTTGTCGATATATTATCTCGACTCTGGATTTTTGTATAGAAAGCGAACCCGTCAAATTGAATAAAATCAATCTGATGGGTTATTGTCGAAGTGAGAGCTATCGAATTCATATTCTTGGCTGTTGGATCGCGACTGCTTTTTCAACACGTAGATCTATACGACTTATAAATTGCTTCGGAATGATAGATCTTTATATTCGAAAGGAATAATAAGTACTTCGATAGATCAACTTTTATAATGCAAATTAATAGATTTAATGATCGATTTGAAACTTTTGATAACTATATACTACTGCATATATTATTATAGAGCGTGTCTTAGAATCTCAATTACTTCTTTTTTCTTTTAACTGAATTACTAAGGTCAGACGAGACACTTATCTCTGAACTACCCTGCCTGGTATCAAGAAGTCTCAAGATAGAATATTGTACGTTTTTAGATACACAGCTATGATCAAGTGGAAAAAAAAAGTTCAGTGCCGTCACATAGAACTTTCTGTGAGAAGACTCAATGTAATACATTCCTCGCGGGTTCGATATGTACATCAGATTTCAATATTCTTTTGTTTTTCGTTCTATATTCACTATTAACCTGTTAAATGCCTTCAATTCTCTAACTTATTTAATTCAAGTGGGAACCAGACGAATATTTTACTCCTTGTTGGAGTCAAGTCCAAGAAAGAAAAAACCACACACAACTTGTTGATCGTGATTTGTTCGCTCAAAGCATTGTTTTATTTCATCGAACAGTATGATGTTGACCCTTGTAGTTGCCAATTAGAAGATGTATCTTGAGAGTAGGTGGGGATTATAATGTAGTATGATCCTCTCTTAAAAATCTGGAACTAAAATCCTTGGGTTAATGACATTTTAGAGTGCAATGTTCTAGAATTTGAACTCGAAGGTTAAGGGAGTAATTCACAGGTCAATATTCAAAATCTGGTGATACGAGATCTTGTATTAGGAGAATCGCATTATGATGTGTCTGTTTGAGTATTATAGTATTGATTCATTCTTGATAGTAACGTAAAACTCATTTGTGAGCGTGGTGGTAGTAGTTGAATGGGAAATTCGAACTTGGTACTTAGATCGATAAGCATAAAAACGAGTCTTGATTTTGAGTAGCGCATTTATCACAGATGCAAGATGTTTCTTTCGTTATCATCATCATCAATAATCGATTCGATATCCCAAAAGACCAAGGGGAGTGCTAGCAAAAGAAAGTACCATCTCCTAACACTCCGCTACGCTCTCGGAGACCTTGTGGAGTCTTGGAAAGTTGTTCCGGAACCCGAGTGCTCCGGTCGTCTCATATTCTCTAAAGTCTTAGAAGCGATAATATTATGATGTGTATCAGTACTACCCTACTATCTCAGACGAATCTCCGCGCGGGTTAATTATGTTCATGAAGCGAAACTCCGCGCGGAGCCAACCTTCTTCTACCTTCTCCGTGGCTCCACTGAAGGAGTTGCACTGTAATCAAACTCCGGAATCTGAAGGTACTGAGTATCGGGGTTTCGGAACCGAACTGATTGGTTGATGTATTAAATTAGTACAGTATGAACATATCACAATTTGATCAATTTGTGGTCTGTGGCCCTTACAATCTCATGTTCTTTGGAATGGATGCAGGAGAAAGTGATGTATGATGTCAGTCAGCCTTGATCAAAGGAGATGTGGACTTGAATGCAAGCGAACCCGGATCACAGTTTCAGTGATGATATCGAGATCTTCCTTGTTTGGGGATTTTTGGTGGAGAGAAGTGGATGAATGGAAGGGAAGCACGTACCGAGGTTGAATGACGACTTTGCGGGAATGAAATTGAGGGGTTTGAGAGATTTGACTGCATAGGGTTTCTATTCAGGGTCTTGGCTCGGATGCAAGGAGGGTCTATGAGGAAAAGTATATCCAATCGACACATTTAGTGCTATGGGCTTAGCGACTAAAACATCTCTCTCGCCAAATTTATCATAGCGGGCAATGAATATACTAGGAATAGTTTCCTATGAGCGAAGAGGGCATCGATCTTCAGTGAATTAATTTTGTCCTAAATAGGGATGAATTCATGTTGACTTCTATGCCGGAGAAGGAATCATCTCTCTTGCCCTTTTTGCCGCCACTACATCCAAATAAGCTTTACTTCAAACTAATGGTCTGTACGGAGTAGCGAGAATTCTCTTTCTTGGTTCAATATGTCTTGCTGCCCGTACACGAAACTTCATTTGCGCTATTTATCCTACAGGTTTACCTGCTGTACAAAATTTCTACAGGCATAAGGAAATTGGCACACAACAAGCTTATAAGCAAGATGCAGTACTACTCCAATATGAGAATGATACTTATGGTTCGAGTCAGTATTCAGTCTTAGATATCACCATTGTTGGCTCACGATACCAAGTACACAACGTATATTGTTAACTTACAATGAAACACGGTACCGTGATAGCAGGGTACTGAGCGTGGAGTCCTGGTATACCAATAAATGTGTGTTGATAACTCGCAAATTGTGGCTCATCTAGATTAGTTACAGATTCACATCTTGCAGCTCCTCATCGCTCAACCCCATTCCCCGTATGTCTTACTTCCCCAGAACTCCAGACTCCAGATTCTCCATCGATATGCATCCGGCATTTCCAGAAATTTCTTCATGCCCAAACCACTGTTCTCGATGAAATCCCCAACGCACATATTACCAAACTACGGTACTACCACTTTGTCAATAATTCATGAACAATATACAGTACCACGTATCTCTATCTCCACCTATCTGCACTGCACCCCTCGCTCACGTGCAGGAGCGTGATCGTGCTCGGTGAGCCACGTAACCAGGCGTGAACTATGTGCAGCCACGTAGGACCCCACATGTTCATCTATTCATTTCTAACCAAACTTATGTTTATTGTGAGATATGAATCCCTCGATTTGTCTCTCCGCATTCAATATTTGAATGCGAGAGAATGAAAAATTTTTATGCTATTATGGGCTTTTACAAGTTTGAGAAGGGGGTTGGGTTACGATTTTGATATGCTATGTGAGCCCCACTATGTATGTACCCTAGTCGTACATATGCGACTAGACGGATTCTGCAATGTTATGTTGTATTGGGAAGCAATAGTCATTTTTATGCTACCTGCAATGAATAAAAAGTGTGTTTTGGGAAGCCTAGAAGTCGATAGTACCCACTTGATATAGTGAGATGAGATGGTCTAGATGATACGATTTGATGAATTCTACATGAAAAGTATGCACGTCGTACTTTTGCATTACAGCAGGAAGCTGGATTGTGTAGGTATTAGTATAAGTCCTTAAAGATTTGAAACATACTTACTATCTAGTAAGATCAAGATATGCGGCCTACAATACCCTCCCCCCTCTTCCTCTGAATTTCAATCGGCTAGCATGAATTTGCTGCGTCTAGCTATTGCACCCTGCATACATAAGATATTGGGAGACACAGAGTCCCTTAATTCTCTACATACTCGTACCGCTAGAGATTGATAAGTATGCAACTCCGAAGCTAGATGCACATATCACACAATAGTAAACTACAAGAGGACTAACCTGACATTCTTAGTGGCGAAGTAGCATACTCTCTGGCAGCATGAGTGCCAGTCGTGAACCGTCGATCATCCGGGAAGATAAGTAGACTCAGCTGCATGCATTGAAGTAGGCAGGTGACTCTGGCATACAGCACTTGCATATATGTAGATCCCATGAAAGACCCTGACCCTGACGTGTTTATAAGCCTCAATTAACCTTCCTATGTAGGAATCTGATCTAAGCTTTTTTGCCTCAAGTCTGCTCAACTAAATCGATAACACTTGGTCGGTTCGGTTCCAATAATGAGACATTAGCTATGCGGGATGTAAATCTGCCTTTAATCTCACGGGCCCGTTAGTATGTGTTATGGCTAAATACTGCCGCTGTCGATCCGTACGTTGTTTTCACCTGAACCTTTTGCACTTGTATCACTGCATTCATATCACGGGGACATGCAAGATCAGCCAATGACTCGCTGGATGTATTACTTACTCAGATTCACTCCTAGAGAAATATCATGACCTTTCGCAAGAAATGAACATGCATAACACTGTTTATGCCAGCGAGTGCCGGAGTAGATTGTTGGAATGAATCAAGCATCAAAAGGATACTGATGATATCTGAAAAATAAGGTAGTAATTTCTACAGAGACCACCAGTAGGTGTACGGACTGACAGGACACTACAAGAACGGACTTGGAGATATCTCTTGATATGTTGATAGTTATATCTTAGAAATTGTTGCAATGTTTTATTAGAGATTGCAAAATCAAAAAATAAATTCTGAGATCATACAATTGAAGATTGAATTTGATATTCGAAAGTTGAGAAGTGTCCCATCAGACCACGCACCCACTGGACCTCAGCATGCGACAAATTCTAGAATTCGTATCACATAAAAATGATATACACATGTAGGTCAGCGTAGCATCAGCTATAGATAGAATTCATTATTTTTGAATTTGCTACTAATACTAATATATACATATATACGGTAATGAGAGAATCATTCAACCGTCACTTATTTACATGAAAAGGAGAAATGAAAAATTATACACGGTAATGAGAAATCATTCAACCGTTGCTGATGGTACAGAAAAGTACACGGTAATGAGAGAATCATTCAACCGTCACCCATATTACACGAAGAAGAAACGCACAGTGCATACTGTAATGAGAGAATCATCGAAATTTACGGATGATATAAAAGCCAGAAGCAGGCCGTCTTTGTCAAACTTCGGCGAGATCTGCTGCAAGAGAACGGCTTGCCCCCATAGTATTTTGCATCTTAAATCGAAGAATAAGCCGATTCAATAGCATCGTGATTTAGACAATCGTCTTCTTTGGTATAATCGCCTTCGTAGCCAATTTCCTCTTCAAGCATACGCCTAATTTCTTCTGGGCTTAGGATAATGTTTGCTTCACTCTCATCTTGTACAGGGGAAGAGCTCGCTTGCTGCCCAGCCCCATTGTTGTCGCCATTGGCAGCGCGGGGAGAAATAAACCTACAGAGCCCTCCACAGTATGGAAAACCACAGTCATACTCGCTAACAACCTCCGCTTGGGATGTTCCAAGAGGGAATCCTTGGGAAGGAGTGAAGGCCTGAATGGTAGGGTTAAAGATAGTGGTAGAGGTGTGTGCACCAGAATTCTCGCTGGCCGCTTTGGCGCGATCCCAAACATTTTTAATGGAAGAGCGATGGGCTGAGAACCCTCGGGTAGGAGTACGAGAGGTGGCGCCGCGATTCTGATGAAGATGGCGGTGGGTTAAGAGCCTTCGAGCATGAAAAGAAGGGGCATTGGCGCGGAGTTGATGACCCCCTTGAGAGGTATTAGTATTAGCTCTAAACTGATACATTGAGCTGGCCCACGAAGGCTCTTGAGAAGTACCAGGTGCATCTGCAGATTGAACAGTTAATCTAGACATTGAAGACTCTAGAGAAGTACCAGGTGCGTTTGAAGATTGAGAAGAAGAGGCCTATGTAAAGATCATCAGTATTGATGTTCGAGCGATTGAAAAGTAACCACAAGATTGATATACTTACGCCAGTTTTGATGATGTAATGCTTCGATGTATTGTTGATGATGGTCTCCAAAGGCATTTCGAGTCTTTGGTTCATCGATTGGTTGTTGGGCGATATGTTATTCGAGTTCGTCATGGCGGATGGTTGTTCTGAATCCAGGGACCTCAGAAATGATGGCAATCAAGATAATTAGCTTTTGATTACTGGTACTTGAAAGACTGTGATGTAGAAATGATGTTCTGACACAGTATCAATTTTTTAATGAAATTTTATGGAAATGGCCGTGAATATATAGACTCCTCCCCAGTTCAAATGAAAATCCGGGGAAAGTTTGGACTAAAATTTAGTGGAGAAAATGACGTTACCTATACTTGCCTCTAACCACCTAGCTTCATCTAAATGGGTCTACAAATGTAAGCATTTGGCCATGCAAAGGCTTGAAGAAAAACTTGCACGCCCTAGACAATCGTAGTCTTCTCCGTATAACATCCGGGATATTTTGAGCGACAATATGACCAATGGGAAAGTGGTTGTACCTGTAGACCACAATCACCTGAAAGTGAGCTAGTTTTATGGAAAATATGACAATATCATTTTTGCTCAATTGGGCAGTTGTTGTATGGATCAATTTTGTAGTGTAAGAATTTGGGGAATTGGCTTCTACAGAACTCTAAACTACAAGAAAGTCAAGCCTTCCTACCATAAGATCTGCTGTCATTGATGCGATGATCTTGCCAAGGAAGAAGCCATGATGTACATGGGCTACACTTTCCAGCAAAACAATTATGCCTTCTGGAATAGATTTAAAATTGTCATTTTTTTGATTGATGATTGTGGCATAGATAATTCATGTAAAGCGAGCATCTGAAGATCTAGGCCGTCAAGAATTTGGAAAACGCAGAAGTCAGTCATAAGCTATTTCAATCAGCTCCAACATTTGATATTAAATTTCAATAGAGTTTAAACTACACCCCCTCTACTGTGGCAGGCGGGTCTTTCTTGGTATAAGATCAGGTGATTCGGCTGGTATTTGCCTAGGCTTTCCAGTTCTCAGACCAAACAAAACTGACTCTTCTATATTAGGTGTTGCTCTAGTGTCAATGTCACTTGTCATGGAAGTTGTTTAGTAATTAATTATTTTTATAGGAACATATAGTTCGATAATCCAAGAATCAAGTCACTGGCTTTGATTCCAAGTTCACAGCCCTAGATCTTTATGCTTATTCAAATAGGGGAACAAGTGAATAGATAAAGAAAGGCTACCTGAAAAGTTACTTGGAATATTTGTTCTGACGAAATTTACTTTGATAGATATCATTGACTATTGATTAAAGTCATGCACAACTTACCTTTGAAAGGTTCACACTAAAATTTCCAAAGAGGTAAATCATCAGTTTTCCAGTGGCTTTCAAATCTTTCCAATTTGAACCTCCAATTTTACTTTTTTGACAGATATGTTTCAGGAATCATCCATTCCTACATCAAGCAAAACACAACCCCCTGCTTCCATAGGATTCCATTTCTTCATCAGGAAGGTTAGAGTTTGAAATCATACAGAAGCATGAAAAAATATTGATGAACTTTCGCTAACTATAGAGTTGGAATGAGAGGTCTAGACTTCTCCTGTGTCTATCCCCCTGTTGAGCAAGAGGATTCCAGAATCATTACTTGTGAATAGTAGATTTGAAGGTCTTGCTGAAGGTCATCTAATGGAACATGTGTAGTTAAAATCCGCACCTAAAACTGTAAGGCGAGGCGCGTAGGGAAAATTTCTTTCCACTAGACAATCGCTGGATTGCCGGACTAGAACTAGAAGCAAATTTTCATGATGACACACTGCAATATATTGAAATAAGCACCAAGCCCATGCCGATCATCAAACGGCGAAGCACTAGCTTAATCTCCCTAGAACTTTTCGGCCCTTCAACTGGCCAGAGAATCATGATAGATTGTGAGCGTGAGAACGCGTTCCAGCCGTCTGGATACCGTATGTAGTTCAATTAAACGAATACTTTGACGTGCTTACATTTCAAGAATTTCTATTGGTTTATATTGAATGTGGGCTATGATGACTAAATAAGATCCATGACGCTGATCAATCATGAACCTCGGAAAAATATAATCGTAAATATTTGAACCATAGCAATAGTATCATACAACAACAACGATAATCGTACTGTATACTCCAATATTTTACCATTGATAGTCCACAATCTTCAATAAAATCAGAGATTCAAATATACCTTCAATCGACGCGTTCAAAGCTACCGCGAATCTCCAATTGAATCCAAACAATCATAACCCCTCCACACCATGGAAAATCCCGTCCTTTCCGGCCTGCGTTGTCTGCGAACCAGAACCCTTCTTCGAAACACCTCGATCTCAAGATGCTCAAACCTACATAGCTCTGCTGCCCACGCTGCACAAATTATACGTTCATACTCTACTCCCACGATCAATTCACCCTGCAGTCTCGCACGAAGCAGCGCTCCTTACCCCTCATCATCTTTCGCCCGCCTCAGGTTCTACAGCAGTGAATCCTCTCCATCCACAATCAACGGTACCGTAGGCGAAGGTGCAGATGGAGCTGCGGCAGACAAAGTCGAGGTGCCATCTCATCTCGATGAAGCAGAAAAGAAGATTTGGGGCTTATTGTACAACGAACTTGCGCCCACCAAACTGCAGGTGCAGGATATAAGTGGTGGATGTGGAAGTATGTATGGGATCGAGATTGTTAGTGAAAAGTTTAGGGGCTTGAATATGTTGAAGCAACAGAGGTTGGTTAATAAGATACTGGGAGAGGAGATTAAGGGATGGCACGGTGTACAGTTGAGGACTAGCGTTCCTTGATTGAAGAAGGGAGATCGATAGAAGGCATTTGAATGGTTATAGATATATACATAATGCGGTATTTGGTAGGCTTGTTGCATGAAGAAATACGTGTAGGTCGGATCGAGGTGGCCTGGGCATCTGAATATTGGGAGATGGCAGTTCCAGCGTGTACATTATGGATTGAATACGGGAACATCGGATTGCATGAATCAAGGATGTAATGACTGAGTGGAATTACTTCCAATAGAATGACGCTTAATGATGAAGCTCATGATCCCCTTCTCTCATTGTCTGCTAGAAAATTGAGGGCATCGGCATTTGTTTCCAGGAGACCGAACGATAATTGATCACTCTCCTTTAGGACACTCCAGGTATTAAGCCCCAAATCCACAGCATTCATCTAGGCTTCCCTGTTGCTTTTGTTTATAATGATTTCATTGCAAGTCTGCCATTAATTGCTTTGCTGAAAAAGCTTAGGGCCTGCTCACTCCATTCCGATTACCCAGCTAAATTTACACCACCATTTCACTGACCTCTGGGCTATTCTTGATATTCATCTGATGCCCATTCGACCTCCTCGCTTAGAATATACTCGTTGCCAAGGGGCACGGCATGAGTGAATACTACAGTGACGGAGCTGGACTGGAACGACTATGATATCTGTAAGTTGATTATAAAGTGAAGCTATCTAGATCAAATTTTGTTGAAAATCATAGTGTCTCAATTCTCCAGGACTACAATTTATAAAGAAACAACTTTCCCTTATACGTTGAGTCTAAAGCCTACGAAATTTCTACACGACCCTTTTGCGCATACTTCCCGAACACAGATGTGAATTGGACATATCCTACTCGAGTGCACTTCCAGTGTTCCGCCGTCGCTCCTTTCACTCTCAATGCCAAGCCAAGCCCAGACGTCCCGTTCTTCTCCCACAAATCCATATTCCCCGTCTGCAAAAGCGCACAGCATAATAACACATCATCCTTGGCCTCTAGCGCAATATCGAAAACAATCAATCTAAGCGCATCACCGGTAAGAGGATCCACACAATTTCGTCTCCCGTACGTGTGAGTGCCCTGCCTGGTATTGAATAAAAACGGCTCGACAGGTGCTGTGCAAGCCATGACAATATGAGCTGATATCTCAACACTCCCACTTTTTACAGCACCGGTTTTGAAATAAGAAATAGGCTGCGCCTCCGCATGAATGAGTTCTGGATCTCGGAGCGTGGTACCGAGTTGTGGTTTTCTCCAATGTCGTGCATTTGCCTCATAGAAAAGTACAGGCGCATCAATACTTGCCCAAGACCACCAAGGCGCAACATATTCCTTGTATCTATGGCCCGGCCGTCGCTAGGTTTGGTTTTCATCGCGACACCAAAGTAAACTTGCCCAAGGATCAGTTTTGAGAAGTCCGGCAAGGTATGCACTGGCTGCTTTATCGCATGCGATACCGTAAAATGCGAGGAGTCTGTCTTTTGGGTATGTTAGGCTTTTGTTGGAGTATTGCTCTATCAAGCGATACCAAAGTGTGTACCATCTGTATGGAGGATGCTGGATGAGTTGCTCGAGACCCTGTGATCGGGTGTTGGGGTTGCTTTTGTCGCCTAGACATTGCCATATTATAGATTTTTGCGTCAACTTTACTAGTCTGCTGGAAAGTAAATTTTCCTGGTAGCACCAACCTCGACTGTCGGTCGGTGGAGGTAGTGGTGTATTCCGAGGCTGTCCGTTTGGCAATATATAGACGGTTGATTTTGTGGAACCATCTTGTAAATCGAGACTAGCAGCGCTGTTTCGTAATGGGTTTCGTCGATCCGTCATACCTCCATATACTGAACTAGATGCGGCTACGAGAGTCATAACAGCACTCCCATAGATGGAAGCCATATTAGAAGCCTCAAATTGCCAATCCTTTGTCGAGTCCTGAAGAATACACATACTATCGATCCAGATGTAATGCTCTCCCAGCTTGCGAGTCAACATAATCGCATCATGAAGCGTCTGTGGAAGAATGCTGAGTGGGATCTCTGTCGCAAATAGCGGCATAGTTGTAGTGGTCAGTTGCCATGGTGCATCTTTAGGTGTCATTCCCCAGCAATAGCTGAGAATCAAATACCCGCCTTTATAGAGACATTCCTGCCCATCGACAAGTTTTGGCAAATCACCGGTATCCTGGGAACCCACATAAATGAGGCGAGTTGGCGCCATTACCATTCCATTGCGTCCGGACACAATGTTGACTGCATTGTGTCGCTGTGACGCAGCGGATGAGATTGGAAACATCACCCGATCGCATGTCAACTTGTGGTTTTCTAAACAGTGACTCATGGATTGCTTGATATATCTAACCGCCCCTTCGCTCTCCTCATACGAGTTGATAAGATCTTACGATGTTAATCAGTATGCCGAATCTTAAACTCTGTATGAAATCTTACCCTTGAAATTTCGTGCGTCTTCAGGCACCTCTCTAGCGTCCAGGACATATTTAACATCAGCTATAGGTAAATATTTGAAGCCAGAAAGTCTATCTTCAGCGTGCTTCCGTAAGAGCTCATCTGCCCAAGTACTGTGATTGGGTCGAGAGGCAAGATCCACTGTCAAGGCTACAGTTTCGGTACCACCAGTATCAATAGTTCCGCGTTCCAGAAATATTGGTTGCCCTTCCAATCGATGTTTGAAAGGCTCCCGGATAGCTTCGTGTAGTAAAGTGCATGTATGGCAACCTCTCGAAGCAGAATTCGCAAATTCAGAGAAGCTCGGCCAGAACGGATGACGGTGGTTGATTGTCCCACTCTGGATCAATGTATAAGGAATCGTCTGACATGTTGTGCATATTGGCCAAGGCGTTTTCAAAGCCATGTTCAAGTATACTCACAGCTTCAAAGATCTTAGTAGCTGTATAAACCTCTTGAACGACTTATTATATGTATTGAGATTAGGTAGCCACCTCAATGCTGAGCTGAGCTGCGAAAATAATACGGCTGAGCCGAGATTACGCCGGGTGTCATTTGCTGAGTCAACATGGCTTGAAAAAAATGAGACATGTCAGCTCAGCTCGGTATGACCACTGCACAGGAATTCACCTCACGAGCTCGCTTGGGCAGGGAGATTTGATTCTTTTATTTCATGCGACAACAAGGTTATAATTGTCTGATGGCGATAGGCGAGAATCTCGCTAGAATATAACATTAGTAAATTGAAGACCAGTGAAAATACACTACGAATAATCAAACTGGTCTGGTCTGTTCTGATCTAAATCTCCAATAATTCTGCCCTAACCCGAAGCTATATAATCTACCAGCCTATATCTATTTCCCACTGCATTTTAATGGGATTCTTGATGTTCTCAG
This sequence comes from Botrytis hyacinthi, assembly GCA_004786245.1. Classification (NCBI taxonomy): domain Eukaryota; kingdom Fungi; phylum Ascomycota; class Leotiomycetes; order Helotiales; family Sclerotiniaceae; genus Botrytis; species Botrytis hyacinthi. The sequence continues at coordinate 61,850 of PQXK01000162.1, read as the reverse complement.
GGGTCTCATCTGGATACTTCTCGGCAATCAACTTCGTCACTTCACCGAAAAGAATCTTATAGCCCTCGCCGCTAAAATGTAGACCTGTAATATCAGTTAGTCCACCCGAATATTGCTCTGGTAATTTGATTGTGAGGATTGGTGGGTTACTCACCATCGTATAGCAGTTTCGTAAGCTTCTTGTCCTTGCCATTTTCTTCTAGACCTGGCATCTCAGCTGGGTCATCTCCTTCTTTCCACCTGTCAAGAGATCAATGTTAGTTCACAATTTCTTGTTCCCCCTAATCTTGCATAATTTATATAGTTTTCAAGGAGAACCATCCGACCCTTGACGTACCCACAAGCCTCCATAAATGCACTCCAAATATCGACAACACCCAGTCCCTCTTCCTCTCCAACCTTCTTTACCGCATCTCTATATTCTCTCGTCCAACTAACCCGTCTAGGTTCATCCGAATTTGCCCACTCAACATTCATAATCCTGGATGTTGCCTCATCAACAGGTCCCGGCGTCACAAGAATGATCTTCGGAGAATGAGCTTGAATGAGAGGGTGAGAAATAATGGCTTTGAGATTAATAACGAATTGCGGAAGAGGCACATATTGCTTTGTAGAAGGGCCACGATTGAGATCATTTGCACCGAAGAAGATGAGCTGACCTAACTTAGCTTTTTGTTCTGGATATGACTATCAAAGATGGGAGGGTGACATACCAGGAAACGGACTTTGGCTTGAGAAGGGGAAGGAAAGAAATTTGGGAGTATTTCAAGTGCATGGTTGGTAGTATAGCCACTGCACAGGCACATTAGTATATGTTTGGATATTCATAGGTAAAATGTATGGGAATGCACCTGAAGCCTCTGTTTATGACGTCGAGCTTTCTGGCATATGCTGAATAATTGGGACATGTTAGGGAGTGCATCTTGAATAAATATTGAAACAGGACTCTTCGTTGTATCACCAAGGTCTGAGCAATACGAAAGACTTCAAATCATACCATTTTGGATTGCAGATGCAAATGAGAATCCGTTTGGTTCATTCGAGCACTGAGTGATACTATCACCTGATAGACCATATCAGTACTGAATATCATAGCCGAAGTATCTTCATGCCACCAACCAAACAGGATAAACTGATCATAAGGTGCCTGTATTGTCTATCAGAATACGCTCATCATGTGATTTTCTCCTATCCCAGAAAGCACTCACCATCTCTATCTCTCAAGCCTTCTACGAACGATTTGCCCAATTCCCTAGTAGACGGAGAAAGAAAAAAGTATCTCAAGGGTCGCACAAATCAACAAGATACTTCGGGACCGAAAACTCGAGAAAAATCTTTATCTCCAAAAAAGGTACAGCTCACAAATGCATAAACGAGCCGCTCCCTGCTCTGACAACGAACCATGGAACCGTTTTAACCAAAAAGTGAAATGATAAATTGTATTTGAGACCATATCAATTTAGCCTGTACTTATCCTTGTGTTTGAACTTCCACCAGTAAAATGGTGTGGGGGCGGGACTACCCCGCCTTCGTTGTGGAGCGCGCGGGTGAGACGAGAAGAGGCTGATGATAGAAATCGATTGAAGCAAGGTGGGGGTGAATGACCAGAATTTCTGTTGTATAGTATTCATTGTAACGTGATGTAGGAAGTCCAAATAACATAACTCAAAGCTGTTGAAGCAAACCATCTACGAAATCATCTGTAGTGAAAATTTCGATACCTTGCTGCTCACAATGCCAGTCCCAGAAAATCTCAAAGATCTCAAAGACGTCCTTCGTCCCGACTTTCAGTTCGGTTACGCAACCGCTGCGCCGCAAGTAGAAGGCGCGTGGAATGTCGACGGCAAAGGAATTTCCATTTGGGACAAGTTCGGCCACACACCTGGAAAAGTAAAAGATTCTAGTACCTGCGACGATGCTGTTCTTTCCTACTACAAAACTTCCGAGGATGCCGCCCTGATGAAGTCTTACGGTGTGACTGGATATCGGTTTTCGCTTTCGTGGTCGCGAATTATCCCTCTAGGAGGAAAGGATGATCCAGTCAATGAGAAGGGATTGAAATATTACAGTGAACTTGTGGATGAATTACTGAAAAATGGAATTACACCCTTTGTGACTCTCTTTCACTGGGATATCCCTCAAGCATTGGAGGACAGATATGGTGGTATGTTGAATAAGGAGAAGTATACTCCAGATTTTGTGAGGTATGCAAGGGTCTGTTTTGAAGCCTTAGGTGATAGGGTTAAGAATTGGATTACCTATAATGAGCCGGGTGTTTACACATTGGCGGGATATGCAGCTGGTGTACATGCGCCTGGACGGTCATCAAATCGAGAGTTGAACGAGGAGGGAGATTCGAGCACCGAGCCGTTTATCGTTGGTCATACGGAATTGATAAGCCATGCTCATGTGGTGAAGATATATCGGGAGGAGTTCAAGGAAAAGCAAGGTGGAACTATCATGATCACTTTACATGGAAATTATTCGGAACCATGGGACGAGGAGGATCCGTTGGATGTGGAAGCCGCAGAAAGAGCGAGAGAATTTGAGATTGCGTGGTTTGCAGATCCGGTATATAAGACAGGTGATTATCCGGCTAGTATGCGTGCGCAACTTGGGGATCGATTACCAAAATTCACGGAAGAGGAGTCAAAATTGGTTTTGGGCAGTTCGGATTTTTATGGAATGAATAGTTATACGACCTTCTTTGTGAAACATCGAGACGGTCCAGCGGATATCAACGATCATTCGGGAAACATCGATAAGCTGGATACTAATTCCAAAGGAGTGGTGAGAGGACCTGAGAGTGATACTTATTGGTTGAGAACATGTCCGGATGGATTCCGAAAGCTCTTGAATTGGATCTGGGCTCGATATCGCGTTCCCATCTTCATAACCGAGAATGGAACTACTGCGAAAGGTGAAACAGCACCGACTGACGAAGTTTTGAATGACAAGTTCCGAATTGATTTTTTTGAGGGATATATTGGTGCACTAGCAAGAGCTGTGAAAGAAGATGGAGTAGACATCAGATCTTACTTTGCATGGACCTTTACGGATAACTGGGGTAAGACTTCGCGAATTCCGATATTTACAAGTGACTGACTGGAAATATAGAATGGGCTGCAGGATTTACTGACAGATTTGGAGTAACCTTCATAGATTTTGAGTCGAAAGAAAAGAAAAGATACCCAAAGAAGTCTGCAACTGTTATCAAGGACCTCTTTACCTATATGATTGAAGGAAAATAAGCATGGGATATGGTATGAGAATTCAGTGTGTATATGAATGTATATAGAATTCCGCATCAAACTAGGCGGTGGTCTCCAATGCCATTTATAATCACAGTCTTGTCCGGGAGTACGACCTTCGTCATACGACCAAGTCGCGAGTGTATTAGTACCTTCGTCAATATGCCTTCGTCCCAAGCAATATCAAGTTCAAATCCAGTTCTTGCCTTAACACCACTCAACTCCCCTGATCTCCACTCTTTAGGGCAGGCTGGCAAGACTTCAATGGTATCAATTTGATGTGACTGTATTAGCATTTCGACAATACCAGCACATCCACCAAAATTCCCATCAATCTGGAATGGGGGATGTACATCTAGTAAGTTAGGCAATGTACTGTCTTCCAACAATCTAAAAACATGCCCCAAAGAGCCATCCGCATCATGTAACCTGGCATGAAGACAGATGAGCCAGGCTCGACTCCATCCTGTATGTCCTCCACCATTCTCAGCTCGACGACGCAGCGTAACCTCAGCAGCAGAAGCAAAATCTGGTGTCTCTGAGGGGTGAATCGAGTCCCCTGGATAAAGAGACCAAAGATGCGATGTGTGACGGTGGCCCGGCTCATACTCTTTGAAGTCCTGAAGCCACTCTTGTAGCTGTCCAAATTCACCGACTTTTGAAGGCGGTAGTTTGCTTCGAGCTAATCTCAAAGGTTCAGTCAGTTCATCATTAATCTGCAACAAATCTACAGAGAACAGGAACGCCTCGAAGAGAGATTTGATGATCTGTATATCGATAGCAGACCCCTCACACAAAACACCCTTTTGACCTTCAAGGTCGGTGTAAGAGTTTTCCGGGGACAAAGACGGACTAGTAATCAGAAAGTCTCCTGTTGAATCCTTGATAAGAAAATCCAAGATGAATTGAACACTTCCACGTAGTACAGGAAACATTCTTTGGAGGAATTTTAGATTATGATCGCCTCCAAACAATTGTCTCTGCCAAATATGAGTACAAAGCCAAGCACCACTCATGGGCCACACTAAGGTCGCGTTAGTTAAGTAGATCATCGAAACTAAGAATTGGGGGCGACTCACATGTGCCTGGCATCCAACGATCCTGAGGATCTGTATCAGCCCAGATGTCTGTACAGCTATGGGATGTCCAACCACGACACCCGTACATAACTCTAGCGGTTTTCTCCCCACGATGCGCCATCCGTTCAAGCAGATCAAACAATGGATCTTCACATTCTTCCAAATTACAGACATTAGCTGGCCAATAATTCATCTGTGTATTGATGTTAATCGTGTATTTAGAGCCCCATGCAGGCTGGAATGATGGATTCCATAGCCCTTGCAAAGTCGCAGGAAGAGCTTTATCTCCTGGTCGACTACAAGATATGAGAAGATAGCGACCATAGTTAGCATACAAAGCCACTAAACCGGGATCTGGAGCGGTAAGCAGCCTCTCATCCGTGGGTATGTGAGCCGCATCGGGAAAGAGTCGAAGTTTAAAACGCCCATATAGTGAGTTGTAATCCTGAACATGTCTTTTGAAAAGGTCAGCATGGCTATAGAGCGCCTTCCTTGCTTGGGTCAGGGTTTTAGCTTCCAGATCCGCATGGCGAAATGTTGTCTGTGCAGAAACAATGATTATAGCCTTTGAGGAGTTCACAATGACACAGTTCCCCACAGTCTCAACGTTACCATCACCAGCTAACTCCTGAACGCTGACAACGCAACAAAAATTATTGCTATTTCGTCCACCTGGTGTCCCGTGCATCACTATAGTCCCATCTTGCGCTTCAATAGAGTCGACGAACTCATCAGTAGCAAATTCTCGATCGCTATATCTTGATAATCGGATGGTGAACTCCACTTTCTCGGATGACTCCAATTGAACGACCAATACATCGTCAGGATAACTCGCGAAGACTGTGCGTTTGTATCTAACTCCAAGATGTTCATACTCCGTAGTCGCATTCGCTGTTGACAGTTCCAGTCCTCTCCAATAGTTGCTTACTTTTGCTGGGTCGTGTCCAAGATCCAAAGTCAGCGTTCCGAGTGGTTCATAATGGCGTTGACTGTGAGGAGTGGCAAAGAATGCCTGCTCAACCAAATTTTCCGCTTCTGCATGGTCGCCTATCCGGATAAAATGTCGCAGACGGTCTAGGTTTTTGAACGCGTCTTTAGGTGTACGATCTTGGGGACCGCCATACCAGATTGAGTTCTCATTCAACTGAAGCGTTTCCCTTGACGTGCCACCATAGACCATTGCACCCAATCGGCCATTGCCTACAGGCAAACTTTCCGACCAGTCCTTTGCAGGTGACGTGTAATGGAGAGTTTCTTCCAGGTTAGAGGGGGCCATCTTGGATGTTCAAAGTGCTGTATAGTATTCTAATATTGAGACATGCTCTAGATATCAATTTTCCATGGTGGCCAATGCTGTCCAAAGACGAATGCGGTCAACTTCGGCGCATTCTCTTCCGCTAAAATTCGCTTTTCATCCAATCGCTTTGAATTTGATGACAGGGATCAATTTAACCAGGAAGCTTGTTCACGCATAGACAACAGCCTGAACGAATATCTAGAAATCCATCAATAGAAACTCTTTGTTTGATGATAATTACCAACTGTTGGGGTTGCGGAGAAGAGATAATGCGGGGGAAAGTGAGGTGACATCGGGTGGTAGCAAGGGCCGTTGTCCCGCATGGGACATGTGACATGATTGGTTGGAATCCAAATGGATTTCCTTATATAACCAAAGTAAATATCGAAGTTAAGTTTCTAAGAAATACTACAGGAGTCATACGATTATTGTGGAGTGGTGGTCTTTGCAAATTTCTTCTTACACTCTCCACTCATCTCCGTTGCCCATCAGGGACACCTAGAAGAATAGATCTTCTATCCGAAGCAAAGTCTCCGAATAGAAAGAAGAAAACACTCGAATTGTATTCATAAAATCCCCAGAGCACGCGAATCTGACCTTTGCCTCGAAGAAGTTCACTATCTGAATCAGGAACGCAATGTCACCCAGGTACGATAATAAGCTGGAGCCAGTTGTCTCAGAAGGCCTGGGCGACTTTAAACATGCCGAAGAACATGTGGAGGAAGTCACTATTGCTCGTCTAACTGAAGAGGACTTATTCCTATTATCTCAAGAATCGCTGCAATTCAAATCATGGACTTCGTTTCGGATCTTCTTGATGATGTTCGTACAAGGCTGTGGTGCCGCTGGATACGGTATCGATTGGGCCGTCATTTCTGGAATCAATGCCTTCAAACCTTGGCACACCTACTTCGGATTCGGCACAAGCGGTGTGACTTATGGTACCTTGAACGCCTTGATGACTATCGGAACGATTTGTGGTGCTCCATTCATGGCATTTGCTGATATTATCGGACGACGGGGCATCAATTTCGCAGGAAATTTTATTGTTCTATTTGCATCTCTTCTGCAAGCGTTTTCGGTAAACATGCCAATGTTTATGGCCGGCCGTTTCTTTTTGGGATTTGGCTCAGCACTCATGTCCAGTCCCCAGTACGTCGCTGAAGTAGCCCCAACACATCTCAGAGGTCGACTTGTTGGGATATTTGGAGCTTGCTTTCAAGTCGGAAGCTTGTGTATGAACGCCGGATTAATAGGATTAGCTCACATTGAATCAGACTGGTGCTGGAGAATTCCTCTGGTTCTGGAGGGATTGTTTCCATTGATTGTGTGCTTGTTCATCTACCCCTTAACACCGGAATCACCACGTTATCTCATCATGAGAGGACAAATGGAAAAGGCCAAGAGAGTTATAGCCAAGATGCACACCACAGAAGGCAATAACGTGGATCATCCTTTGGTCACTATTGTTGCAAATCAGATTGAAGAATCCTTGCAGAACGAGAGACAAAGTAACCATGCTTGGTGGGACTACCGTGTGCTATTCCATGGTAGACCAGCACAGTATAGAGTTTTCGTTCTTGTACTGTACTCAATCTTTCAACAGTGGAACGGTGGCGGCATCATTGGGCAGTATCTTGTACCCGCTCTAGATACCGTCGGAATTACAGGAACCACCGAGCAGCTGGGTATGAACTTCGGACTTAATGCGACTTATTTGGTGTTTACTCTTTGTGGCTCCTTTATAGTTGACAGATTCCGAAGAAGGACTTTAATTTTTGCCGGATTAATCAGTTTCATTCTCTTACAAACAGCCGCTACAATAACCTCCTGGCAATACACATTGAACGAGAGCAAAGTGGATGCTGGACTCGTTGTGACCTGGCTTTTCTTGTTCCAAACTTGCTCCTCTTTGCTAATCGCAACAATGCATAATCTTTACCCCGTTGAAGTCTTATCGCTTGACATGAGAGCGAAAGGTATGGGTTTGTATGCTCTCGTGCAAGGTGCAGCTGGAACAGTTCAGAATTACGGCATCTCGGTTGGCATTCAGAAAATTGGATACAAGATTTGGGTCGTATATGTTGGGTATAATCTCATACAACTGGTCCTCTCATATTTCGTATTCCCAGAGACCTCTGAATTGACTTTGGAGGAAATTGATACTGTATTTGAGACACCGGGCGTCAGACCAGTGAAGATGTCCCTTGATATCCAGAGGGCGAAGAGAGAAAAAGAAAGACTCGAGGCTGAAGGATTATCTAGCGGTGTTCAGTATTGAGAGGAGGCGACATAAGGAAGAATGTCATGATGGGTCGTCTGAAGAGCGTCGGTGTTTTCTTTTTAAAGATAAACGTGAATTCCATTCATTAATTTTCCATAGGAAAGACTTTTACCAGATTTCTGATTGAGATTGATCAATGACACATAGATTACATGAGAACCTGTAGATTTTTAATTATGAGAATTATGTGCTTTTGAATGGATGTCATGATGATTTGTGAGCGTTTTATTGCGAGTATTTGTTTCCTAAGATGCAAACACGCGGAAGACTTGACATTCTTATGTTCCGCTGACTAAGGTTAATCTAGATTGATCAGGAAACTCGGTCATCATAACAAATGCCAAAAATTTCCACACCCAACCAGAATTATTTTAAACAAGTCAGATATCTTCTGTAGAGTGGCATTCTTGATACAACTAACTGGACAGTCCGAGAATGAATATTGCAAATACCATACCCCCGATCTTCACTTCTTCGTTCCGGACAGCAAGCAAGCACTTGCGGCACAGTAACCTTATGTCCAACATCTGAAATCTTCTACAAACGAAGCCGCGCTCCTGGATCCGACATTGCAGCTCATGTATATGTCGAATATACAGTCTTTCCTCCCACTGGTTGCTGGAAAAAGTCGGCCGGTACGTCCGTGGGCATTTGTCGCTGCTCAGCCCAATTTCTCACAGCATTGAAATCTCGACACTTATGTTTTGTATTGAAATCCTGGTACGCCTCTAGGGCTTCTGGATAAACCCAGATTTTACCCATAACGCCAATGTCAACTGTACACATCAGTTGCTGACGAAGAATATCAAGGCAATGAGCTATCGAAGCGGCAAAGGTTAGCATTTTTTAGGTTCTTTCTATACGGTTAACTTACAGACGTGTAGCTTTAATATTGGAATGTCATTCTCGAAAGCGCCTTCTCCTTTCTTTTGATAATAGTCATAGTTATACCACAATCCTTGTCGAAGCAGATTCAAACAATGAAGATGTGTCAAACCTTCGACATTAGCTGGGTAGCCGCCACCATATTTCTCACTGATTGTTACATGATCAGTAGTGATTCCGGAACTCGCTGCCAATGTTGCAGGAACGACGATGTCACGATAGTTAATTCCCAAATCATTCCAGGCCGCATCAACTTCCTGACCTGCATCTTGGCGATACTGATTGGATTGTGGAAGTGATCCATTAAAGCTCATCGTGGTATACGAAAGTCTCAGGTCTTCGAGAACTGGGGCTATGATAGCATCGTTAGCTATTGCTTCCTTCGGCAAACAATCATACAGAACGGCGAACTTACAATATTGTGAAATATAACCCGTGCATAGTCTTTCAGTGCTGCGACCCCAACGTCCACCAACCCAGAAGCCGATTAAGCAGATACTAATGAAAAAGATGAAGAAGACTAAAACTAGGAGAATCTGCGAGAAAAGACTTTCCTCTTCTTCTTCTTGCCTTCTATATTCGGGTTCCAGAAGGGGTGTTCGACTTGTTGGCCCCGCTTGATGAGGAATCTCTTCGAGAACATAAATTTTATCTGTGAGCCTGGTTCTCATTTTGAAGTTTGATTATCAACTTTTTGTAATGCAGAATATTTGCTTCTGAGAAGATGAAGGTACGTGGTGTTTGGTACTAGGATAGTTTCGAGGATAACAACATCTTGGGACTTCAGAAGGATGGAAGATGTTTCTCGATGATTATTTATCTGCATCAGTGTATGGTTCATGTCTGAGATAATGAGGTTGTATGTATCGTGAAGTAATGATCTGGAGTCAGTATTGGTCTGTCCCGCCGCTTGATTTGGTGATAATTTCTCTCCAAAACAATGTCTTCAGAAGTATGAAACATCTGTACAACTCAAGTAATCTATTACATCGAACACTGGGACCGTAGCATTTTTTTTTTCAAATCATCGTCTTTATTACATGTGTGAGTATTTTGTTTGTTCATTATATCTCTTCAATCACGATATATCGAACCTGGATATTTCAACTTCATCTTCATCCATTTGCTCTTTAATAAATCCTGGAGATGCACTATCTTGGGGTGATATTCTTAAAAGCCAATATCTATGTTTGTATCACGACACCGGCGATATTCGCGCTTTGTAACTATCTTGTGCGCTCAGAATGTCAATTCTGTGCCACAGTGCTACGTCGGATTAAAGTACCACTTCGTATTATGAAACATGACCTTATACAATGCTTTTGTGATGGTGTTTCTGAAAGCTATCAAAAGCTAAGATATGTTCTGATAGATTTCCCTGTCAAGACATGGAAGTACCTCAAATGCTAGATGCTTTTACTTAGACTCGCACATGTGGGATACTCGATCGATAAATTAGTCTAAACTCACTTTGTGTTGCGTATTATCGCGGATGATAGCTGGCTGAGGGTCGTATCCATTGATATCCATTTCGATATCTATCACTACTACTGTATTATGAATGAAATTTCATCATTTTCCGATCCATACAATTATACTTGAACAATATTTCCCAATATTACATTCAACTCTCATCGTTTGGCCAATACAACTGTGCCTCATCGGTAGTCACATAACCTCCTCCAATCTCCCTTCCCGTTATGTACGATAAAACCAACTTCATTACCAGCATACTAATCCTGGTCTCTATCGTCTGCATGATGATCATCATCCTATTTCTCTGGGTCTATATATGTTCTCGTCAAATTCCATCTCTCTCATCCCTCCCATCTCATCATTCACATCCGATCCTTCTCCACCCACCTTCACGTCCAAATATCCATACTTACTCTCTCGAATTCCCAGTATAATCATATCATGATGTTCCTTCCTGAATTTGCATTGGCGCTGGCCATGGCTACTGGCGTGGTGGCCGGTGCTTTAGATGCTAGTGCAAGTGGTACTGGGACTTTGACTCCGACCTCGAGCGCAACGTCTTCAAGTGCTAGTACGGCGACTGTCACAACATCCACGACAGCTAATCCTTACGGTGCGTATGGAGAATATGGTAATTATGGAGTGTATGGAAGTTACGAAAGTTATAAGAAGAGAGCGAAGAAGTAGTACTATGGAGATAGAAGGTGAGATATTGTCTGAGGAGTCTTTCGAATTGAGACTAACTTGCGTCGTAGGATCGCTCCGAGTCTGAAACTGTCGTCTTTCGGCGAGGGATCTTTTCTGTTCGGAGGTGCACTTTCATTTGAGCGCGAGGGTCTTGTTAAGTGGCTTGGGGGTTTCATTCATTTTGGAGGAGTGGTTTGCTTGAATGTCATTCAGTTTCTGTATTATCACAATTCAGTGACAAATTCTAAGGATCGGTGGACATGAGATTAGATGCAAATTTTACTTTTTGCCCACCATGGCCACCCACTGTCGACTTTTAATCGTAGCTGAATGGTAATTGCGAGGGAAAAATAGGGAATAAGTTCTAAATCAGTGATATTGACACTTATGTGAAATTGCCAATCTGGATCCTTTCAGCGCGAGAAAAGTCGCACGAGACCAAACCAGTATGATAATTTACAACTTCATGCTGAAAATTTCGAGTACTCGCTTTTCTGGGGCATTTTCACAATGACAGGTGAGAAGGGTATTGATGCTTCGCTTGAACGGGTGTAGCAGGATCGCGTCTATATTTACTGGCATTATTCTACACCGAGTACATATAAACTGGGAATATCTCAATTAATTCCACTCTGCCTCCCAGAATTTTTAAGCTTTAGAAATCTTGAATCCTCCTTCACATAAGGTCTGAAATACACCTTTGGGGTCATAAATTTCACCAATTTCTCTTAATTTCTTCAATCCCTCCTCCCCATACCCTCTCAATGAATTCTGCCAACCTGCCGCATAATTTCAATATTTGAAATCACTTCCCACGCCCCTTTCCCTTGCCGCTTCATCGACATCTAAAATCAATTCCTTCGCAGCCATCGTTATCCCTTCGTCATCTTCAATATTATCCCAATTATATGAAAGGAGAAACAAAGTAAGAGGACCTGACGAAGATGAAAGGCCAAGAGAGTTGACTTCCCCGGATTGATTCATTGCAGCAATGGGAAGGGGTTGGATTGTCATGGCCCAATTCACACCAATGATAGAGGATATAGAGGTGATGCTTGATTTCTAGATTGAATGGAAGGTTCGAAGAAATTCTAAGCTTCCGCCGAAGGTGGTGGTTGCGAATTGATTGCTGGTTCATATTTAGCATTTCATTGTTAGAAATTCCAATTATTATATCAGATGGGAACAAACCATGAGCCAGGCGCAGCATAAGGGTCAAAATTCTCAAGAAGATTCGCAAACCCTTTCAACTGTGAGTCAAGTGTTGAAAGATCGTGGACGATGCAACCACCAAGGAAATTCTCTTGTGGGAATGTTCGGATATCAAAGCGTGTGACGATGCCAAAGTTATTGGAGCCACCTTTCAGGGCTTGCGAGAGATTGCAATTTTCGAAGCGATTGGCATTTACAAGACTTCCATCGGCGAGGACCACTTCGTAGTTTTCGACGTTGTCGCACACTAAACCCTCTCTGGAACTGAAAAATTAGATACCTCCTAGCAAACTATTCAATTAGTCATGAGAAGTTTCAGCAGTGATTTGAAGACTTATTTATTTCATACCACCAGTAGTCAATCGTCCAACCCCAAAATCGGTGACTCTCCCGCCGCTCGTAGCCAATCCCAAACCATCTAAAACAGAATAAACCTCGCACCATTTCGCGCCGCCCCCAATAGATACTAACGTCTGTTCTTTATTGACCTCTACCTTATTCAAAGCTCGAAGGTTGTCGGTAACTCCCCTTTCAATATCCGCAGCTCCGGCATTCAATGAGTGACCCCCGCCTCGGATGGCGAATCTCACTCTGCCCTCTACGAGTATTTGCACTATTGTTGCAACTTCAGAACTTGTATTCGGTGTTGCTATGCATGCTGGAAATAATGACTTGGCTTGGGCTGAGAAGTAAGAGTTCTGTGCTGACTGATAGTCTGAACCATTGTGGGTTGCAACTTTTTCTTGTAAGGAGTTGTGCAATGCTGTGACCTAATTCTCCTGTCAGCCAATATATTGACGAGACTTATGCTTTGATTACTTGCAGCTGTTTGCAATTCTGTCATGACTTGTTTAGTTTTCACAATGTTTTTCGAATTAAATTTTAGAGCAAAAGCGAAACGTTGTAGGGAATAAACAAAGTAACCTGTATGATATGGGTGTGCCTTTTAAACTAAAACATGCAAATATAAGAGATAACAAAAATATTGCTCCACCAAAAGACGAGTAAACCTCACTTGTGTCGAGCAACATCTTTACTGTTGGTTCAAGAACCAAAAGTTCCGATCGAGATTGGAAAATGATGCTTAGCCGGGTTACTCACATTTAAAAAGCGGAATATAACCATATGTTTGTTGTTGGCATGCAGTTGGAAAGAAAATTCTGAATGTAAGAACGCAATGCTGATCCGGAACGAACGTTGCTGTTGGCACGAGATCAAACCAGAGACAGAAGACTTCCGATTCTATGCAGAGAAAGGTTATTTATTAACTATGAAATAAAATTTGAAGGGAGAAGGATGACGACATTTTGCCAGGCTCTGTCTAGATGTTGAAAATTACAGACTTCCTTGAAACCACATTTGTCGAGAGCCAAAGCCACAAGTTGGGAGATGTAAGATGTGGCTGCAACCTGAACCACATTGTCGGAACTTGAATCGACAGGGAGTAATTCGAACCATCGTTCCACTTCTCATGAAAAGTGACGCTGCTGGACGTACTAACTCGAACTTGCCGACAGATTGGATGAAATTTTGTACTATTTATTCCAAAGATCCCAATTCTTATGTGTACTCCCGTCTGTCGAAGGTTCGCAACGGCCCCAGCTGAATGTATACAACGAAGAGCGTATTTATACTCGATGATGAGCCCCGGGAAAAGTTATTGCAAGTGGTAATGACAACTGAGAGCGATACGGTAGGAAATAATGTGGCTCCTTTATGGGTGGTGATATTTTGGAATACTTACATCGCGACTGGCTGTCACTCCAACACAGATATAATTTGCACAGAGAGTTGCCATTTTTAGAAGCGAGCTTTGGATATCTTACAAGAAGATGTACCACCAGGGGGGCAGGCTAGATCAGGCTTTTAACAGGAAATCAACTATTATGTATGTTTTTACTAGATTCGTGAGATTTTATTTTTGTTCCTATGCGAAACAAGCTCTTTGTAAAGATTCCCGCCTAGCATTTGGGAAGTCAAGAATCAAGCCACAATGTCACTGAATTGACCAAACATCGAAGATCTGTCGTTAAGAGCCATATCGAGCAGGTTTCGACGTTGTATGATGAAGCATTGGGTGTACTAACAATCGCAGCATTATCGGCATTGTTGGTCTGGTATTGTGCAAATCCTGAGGAGTGAATAATTAGAGCCAAGCAAGAAGAGAGGCCTTAAGATTAAACACGGTAACAACAATATATCACAAGAATATTTCACAAGGTCATCTTTTCCTTTGCTCTTTACTCAATGAAGACTTCTCCAGATGTGCTTCCGCAAAACATGATCGGAAATAGTCGAAAATTTCTTTAATATGATCACGTGTACACAATTTTCTCGCGATAGCTCGGAAGTTCGCTCTTGAGTACCGCGACCAGTGAGCCATCAATCCTTTTCTTCCTGTTACACTGCAGCGTCGCGTCACTGTTATCTTTCGATTATCAAACGGAAAATTTCTCCATTCTTATGTCAACTACATTCTTCAAAATGCTCCATCAACATCTTGTGGAACATCCGATGATAACCTTCCTCAAACAGGCGGTGAACCTCTAAGTGGTACAAGCTTTCATGCTTGAGTCTCCACCATTTCCCCGGAGCCTAATAAGCGTGTGATCATAACTTTACTGGGGTCAGAGTAGCAGTGTGAAGTATCCTAGTGGGCACCCCAGCGAGGCCAGGAAAGAAATTATCGCACAAACTCATCGTTTTCTGCATATACGGAAGAGGTTGGTCGATGGTTTAACCGTTGTATAGCCAGTTATGCATGAGGCTCGCGTCCTTTTGGAAGGAGACATCTCCTGCTTACAGAACTTGGAATTCTCCAATCATGTGTAAGATTTTTTCCCCCTCAATATTCCATCTTACGGACGTATTGCACAATTCAGAATTGCATGCTGATATAGGCTTACTATAGTATGATTAGGGTTCGACGCGTCTGATACGATAGTTCGTATAGACTAAACCTTAATGGACGTCTTTAGTGTGTAGGCGACGAAGATAGATCGCCATGCATTTGTTTGATGGCCGAAATGAATACGCCTTGAACCTTATGTGATTTCCTAGGTATTCGATTTCGATTGTTCAGATATCTAGATTCTTTTACCTTGCATCTCCATTTATTAAGGGGTTTAATATTGATATTTTATTTTAAGACGCGTTTGATTGAAATGAAATTCGCTCGAGCGCTTTCTGATATTGAAAATGGTACAGGGTTTTCATCCCAAATAATACTTCGGACTCGCTAATGTATGGCCAAAATCGTTATCAGTTCATCTTCCTCATTTCCCCAACGTCAGGTCCACAGAACAGTCTTCTCAAAAATTCCATAAACATGGATCTAGGTTTATGATGTAGCATGTGTATATTGAACAAGGATGATATCGGAGGTTCCACATTTCTGGGTCGAGGAATCAAGCTATCCATGCATCTAAAGTCATCGACAACGTGCTAAGGGGTGAAGGATTCAACTATTCATAGTTGAAAGCCAGCGGTTGCAGCTTGCCTGTGTAACATCAGGCAAAATAACACTTGGACGGGATCACGCCCTTGGAGCCAATGATAGAAGACAGATATCGGGCGGGTACATGTATGTCAATGAATATCCCGTGTTCCTAGACAAGGCAGGCTACCAAAAGGAGTTGTTAAGGACGAATTACGGGGATCGTGAGTGGTGCTTTCATCCATGTGCTCGGTGTCTTATTTTTGGCCTGTGGCAATCTTGGGAAAACTGCCCTCAGACCCTGGCTCCGGACTGTGCACAATGTCGCTGTGACACCTTTCGCTAGTATTCCCTAGATTGAATGAAAAGTTTTGAGCACGGTGCACTCACATCTCCTATACTGATGCATTGGGAGTGACCTTCAGAATGACTAAGTGGGTAATATCAAACTTTGAGAAACAGAAATCGCACAAAATTGTCCTTTCGGATTTTGCCAATGGAACCAAACACGAGATTGAGAGCAGCAACAGCCAATGTCTTTCATTACTAAAACTATCAAAACTTCCATGGTATCAACCGCTAATTTCACAGCAATATTTAAACAGAACCAGATCGATGTATTCATAACCATTGATTCATTTATTCATGATTTCATTTCCCATCTCAACATCTTCCAACACCATAGGTCCTATGAAAATTGCCCCCTTGCGCAGAATATGAATAACCCCATTCCCTCTTTGGCTCTTCTTGCGCCTCGTACCCAGGCTTTTCCTCTCTCACTCTTGACATCAGCATCTGATTGTTCCATTGCGGCATCTGCCACTCATACATTCCTGGATCTGGCTTGAAAATATCATCGTAGCTCCCAGGAACCTCCGGCATTGCCCCCATGAATGTTTGGAAGGGTTGTGAGCCCCAATGATGTGAAGGACCCATGTTGTATTCGGTAGGCTCGGGAAGTTGGCGATTGAGAGAAGGAGCTTGAGGTAAACCATTTGGAATGGCAGGCCATGTGGTTTCTTCGTAGAGTCCATCAAGATCACCGAGTTCAGGCGCTGGGGATTGGCCTGCTGAGTGAATGCTGGATTCTGAGGTTGGCGGTGATGGTATTGATGCAGTCATACCATTCCATGGAACAGGGTGATGTGATTCGAATCTTTGATGGCCTTCAGCTTCCGGATATGATCTTCCGTTATCCGCTACAATTGCAGATGGCGACCTTGATCTGATAGTGGGTGTGTTCATTGGTGGAGAAAGTAATTGGTGACTGCCGATTTGGTCTTGAGAATCTGATTGAATGCTGACTTTCATCTTTTTGTCTGCTCTCGTGGCTGTTTGTCTGCGTTTGGTGCCTTCTTGCACATATGATGGTCTTCTTGTAGCAACAATGTTTCCGTCTGCGTCCCTCCAAAGTCTTTTTCTGGTAGCCAATACACCTAGTCCCTCGCCACCAGCTTCATCATCCTTCTCCTTGTGACGATTCATATGTCTGTCTACATGACATGTTAGGATAAGATTTTTGGGGAGCAAAACAATGTCACCTACCAAGAAGATCTCGACGTCGAAAATGTGCACGGCATCGCAAACAGGTATGATTTCCATCCTTGTGATTTAACGCATGACGGTGTAAATGTTCACTCCTTGAAAACGATTTTCCGCACCCCGCGAAACTACAGCAAAACTTCTTCTTCCCAATACCTGCATTTGTACTGTCATTCAAACTTTTCGAACTTGATGTTGAACTTATTGAGGATGTGCGAGAGGATGATGATGAATTTGTGAGTGAAGACATGTTGATGTCGACGATAGTGATATGATAAGAGTAAAGTTCAAGCTTTGACTGTTGTCCTAATTCCAATACTGGTAATTGAGTTCAGACTATATAATAAATATCGAAGAACGGGGAAAAGAGGGGTCCAGTACTAAGGTATATATCTAGTCACGGAATAATTTCCACTCCACTGACAATCATACTATCTAACCACTGGCTCAATTTCCATTTATTTAACACTCCCAAGTTTTACCCACTCAAACACCGGTTATCGGGCATGGTGCACATACGTACATGATGATACATGGTTCCTCCAGGGCTCTCCACAACTAGTTTACTCAAGATTTCCACTGCCACTACTGACAGGGTGTTCGGTCAGACTAGTCAATTGCGAATTGCGACAAATTGACATATTAAACCCCGACCCGTCAATGAGTGAAGCTACCTAGTAGAGTAGGATATCCGCTCACAAATCCTTTGGTACTTCATGTCTTGTGTGATAGGCATTTAGCCACGACGAGAATAGAAATTTGAACCTCATTCGGCTTCATTCCCCATATCCAACATTTCCATAGCGACGATACCGCACAAAAATTACTCGGGCCTTAACCATGTTTATTCTATGTGATTCTCCAACCACGGGTTCTACAAATGCAAGTGCGGTTGTCTGTTCCGTTAATACTCATCACCTATCAGGAATTGGCACCGGTGCATCATGCGTACAAAGTACCCTCGTAATTCTCACCCGTTCCCTTGCAAATACCACCAATCACGTTTGTTAAACGTTTTCTGATTGATGTTACAATTGGTTCCCCAAGCACATGGTATACCAGCATCCCCACAATTCCCATCAATCATTCTCAAATCAAAGGGCGCCAGGTTACCCCTCCACGCAAACCCATGTTTGTATATATTTATCGCTCGCCGCTGCATCCATTAATTTTCTGTATTGGTTTTTTTTACCTAGGTATTTGCCAGTTGCCTTCCTTATCGATATTTGCTCTGTTGATGTATTTACTAAGCAGTTGGGGCATGAACTCGAAAATTCTTATCGCAGATATCTGACCACTTGTCACCCCGTAAACTTTTTCACGCTACTCGAATCCCTCACAGCGTTTCGGTGATTTATGCCAATCAATCAAAATCAATCCCCATAAGCTTTACTCACCTAGCTTGATATGGAAAATACGGCGGCCATCAAGTGCCGCCGTTGGCGATGCTAACGACATCGCTTATTGTAGCTCTGGAACCATAGAGTCAAGGGTTTGCTGGAACTGGGTATCTAACCGACTACGTGACTTGCCAATGCAGTTTAGCTTTCACCCTAAATATCATAATACAGCTGCCTTGAGGTTCGTGAGGCTGGAGGACTAGAAAAATATGGGAATTTTCGTTGGGGTCCATAAGTTATAATAGAAATCGACTCTCTGTACGTACAATCCCAAGAAGTTGAAGATCTTCACAATTCCAATCTCCATGGGCTTGGCTTTCTGGTAATTTATGGCGATATCCCAGCGAAAGATATAAGGACTTCGGTAAACAATAGCCCGGAATGGGAGTCATATCCGACGATGTCCACTTTCTTCGATGTGAGAAAGTCCATCCCCAAGACTACTAATATTGTACAGTAGCGTGGTTTTTGAACCGGTCACATGAACTGATGTCCCGTCCTTTTCCTTCCCTTGATATTATTCCGTGATATCGTCATAAGGATTAAGGTGGAAGCTAATGCTCGCCGTCGTTTGAGGTCATAATAACACCTAGAATGCATGTGTGTGATAAGATGTGATATCACCATGCAATGACCATGTCTGCCATGTGTAAGCGCTGTTTCTTTGCACATCAATCCTTTTGAACATCTTGAAGCTGGAAGTCGTAATCCTCATCCTGAATCCTTTATTTCTGTTTCATGCAAACGTCTGTGATTCTACGCGCTTGTCGTGTTTGCACAGTGCTTTTTATTTCGAAGCCCTGTTCCTTGTAGCGCGAGTAAGACCCCAGGTCAATAATTTCCCAACGGATACGCATCTTTAGTCGTCCACCAGCCATAAAAACGCCACGTGCGGAAGACGAGATCCATTTCCATGGTATTACCACAGCCATAGACGGAAGGATCGAAACCCGGACTTTTGAGAACCTTAATGGTACATGCTAATTGACAGGAATATATGAACGAAGCGCTGATACCTGGTTCGACTTATCTTAGCACTATCTTAGCCATTTAATTCGTGAGCCTGTCAACCTCCGATGTTTTTCCGGTGGGGCCTAATGATTGATGTTGACTGCCTCGAGCTGTTTCCCAAATTCACTGAACATCCAGCCCTGATCTTTAAATATCTTTGGCATTACCTCCTCTTCTGGACCAAAACGCGATTTTAGCCGATGAATTTCCCAAGATTTGATTCCCCTGGGCCATATCGTCGGTCTGGTACCAACCATGGGAATAAATGGAAATAATGAGCGCACAATCGCCCAAGTGTACTTGATGTTAAGCTTCACTATGTGGGCATAGTTTACATCCTGAACTCTAAGCGCATTCATGTCGTATGATTTCCGATTTGAAGTCGACACTACGTTAGGACGCCAATGCCGTTTGCCTTAATGATCTGCCGTAATAAAGCCTCTGTTGTCTGACTATAAGTTGCTTCCAAATTGCTTCCAGGTAAGATTTTAAAGGAGGCATCGCGTGGCAATTGTTACCGGCGATGTCAAATGGATCGATTGAGTTTGGGGGCATCGACCTTCCTCTTTTGCTACAATAAATTAGCATGACGAGTCGAGCGCTAAAACGCTGTGCCAAAAATACACGTTGTGATGAAAACAAATTCCAGAATAAAAATGCCTGTTGCTGACAGTCCGCAGGGAGTCGCAATCTAAATAAAAACTTATCAATCCATCAAATGCTTATGAGGAAGGATCCCCAAGTTTATATACCTCTTGTCCCTTCGTTTGCTGCCTCGATACCCCATTCTCCTACAAACTCCAATCATACCACACACTTCTAATGGAAGGAATGCTTTCCGGCCAATCAAGGTTCCGCTCCCACGTCTTCAAGGCAAGAATGGGGTATGTATTTCGAATATTTTTGAATTTTTAGTACTTAAATAATGCCACTGTCGAACACAGGCACTCTCGTGGTCTTTGTCCTGACGCTCGTCCAGCTTTTCCCGAAGATGGGGTTTAACTGGAGACAGAATAAGGAAGTGTTAAAGTTTAACTACAATTCCTTCCTGGAACGTGACCGTGCTACAATATCAAAGTTCTGCACCTGATCGACACGACGTCAAACTTTATAAAGATGCATTCATACCCCATTTCTCAGCCTTACAGAACCTACTCGAAACACGAGCTGAACACACGTGAAAAGAACCATAACGGCTTGACCCCAATTGCTAGAAGCTTCGTGCCCAGAAATGTAGGGAAAAACTTTAACTTACCGACATGCAACAAATCAAATTGATCAGTAAACAAATCCCGTCCCATCTTCTAAATCCCGTTCTTTCTAGCCCTGTCATCCCATCCTCAATCCCTTCGCGCACATGGCAAACAAGCATTCCGTTCTGCACACCACCACTAGGTTAACCTCCAAGCCGTTCCAAGTCACCGGGTCCGAATACTCTCGGCTCCGGCGCTGGCGGAACCAGATTTTTGGGAACACCTCTTCTCACGTAAATAAAATGTGTACCGATACCCTTGTGCATGTTCTACCAAGTGAATTGCATTAAATTTCTACGCTATCTATGCACTGCATGGCATAACTATCCGCAGCCCCTTGCGACTGCCCGTCCCGTTTCGCTTCCAGGACATCGGGATCTAGAACAAATAACTGATAGTACACAGCCACGTTCATTCTTTGCCATAATAAACTCATCTTTGGTGTTAAAAATTCCTTTGATGAAAAACTTTTGTTTGTCGTCAAGCGAGTAACCATGCAAACCATGGGGCAGCTATTAATTCTGCCGAAATCGACTTTTAACGCTGTGGAGTCAAATATCAACGTTCTTGAGCACATGCCAGATAGTACCCTCCTCAATAACATCGTATGAAACAAACTTCAAGGCCTTTCCTACCTATTTTTGCGCCCTTCTTTTACTTTCAGCTCCTTCTCTCCCCTCTATACTGTCTCAGCTGCACTAACAATCATCGTCGTCGGGTGGTGGACTCTCATTTCGATACTGTGCACGCGATATAGCCTTGGTTTTCTCAAACGCAGCAGTCTCATCCATTGAATCGTCTTGAAACTGCGTGAGTGATGTACTGTCTCTCCAATGTGCTTCAGATGAAATCACCTCTTCATACTTGGTACTTTGGCGGATGGGTGTACGCCTTTGTGCAGTCGAACCCTCATTATCTTTGCGCGTAGTCAGAATAAGTCGCGGCTTGACTTTTTTGTGTTTATCCTTGGTATCTTCTCTCGCCGGTTCGACCGGTCCAGTTTTACCCAATGAAATCAATGACATTCTTATTGCCTTTTGAAGATCATCTTCCTCTTCCTCTAGTGTTTGCGGTGAAGCTTGTGAGCTCCATTTTCCTATCGCTGCACCATATTCGGCGTTAACACGTGGGTCTCCCGTTATTAAAGGGGGATTAAGATTTTCGTAATCGTCACACCAATTCTCGCCGTCATGTGTCTCGTCAACGTAAAAATCCTCCCTCTTTTCTAAATATTTATGTTCTGTTTCTAGAAGTTCCAATCGACTTTCCAGATGTTTGTACTCCTCAGAGCCATAGGGGAGTATACACATTTGTTCTTCTAGCTGTTCTGACTCCGTTTCTATAGCTGATATTAATTGATTGTAATTCATAAATCTGTCATGAGAGAACCAGCGCGAAGAATTCATCGGATCATCAGGCCCAAATCCATTTGCAACAGGTCGCATGTTAGTGTCTATTATATCAAAAATGATTCTGGCTGCCCTCTGTCGATCATCTTCTGTTGCCGGAACTTCCATGGAAACCGCTTTATCTCGAATTTCTTGTAATTCTCTCTTCTTTTGCTCTCTCACAGTCTTGTTACCATCGCTCGACCTATTCCGCCCGAGAACTTCCATGATAGCCATCGACGCAAGCTGTAAACAACGCAATTCGACAACCAGACTATGACTGGCTGTCTCTATCTTTTCTTTTTCATTGTTGGTAATTAATTTTCCGTTAACACGCACCCGCGGTCCTCGAATTGGTTTTGGTTTTGGAGTTGGGGGTGGGGGTAGACCTACGACTACTCTGTTTGATTCGATGCCTTGATTAGCCATAGGAATTTTGTGAGGCTCTGAACATTGCTGCGAGGAAGATGAAGGAGGGTTCGTCCGTGGTTCATTTTCAAGCTTTCTTCTCTTATACGTTTCAAGCTTTCTTTGCTTGCACAGTTCAATTCCCGTTGTGTCTGACAGCTTGACATTATCATATTCATCGGCTCTTCCTTTTAACATTAATTCTCTGCCCTTTTCATCAGTCAAAGGCTCCCACTCATTGCCGTTGCTTTTCACTTCCTGGTAATGTAGACGGAGAATCTTTCTAGGTTCCATTTTAGCGTCCCAATCCTCATCTGAATAGTCTTCTTCATCGATTATATGCCTGCGTCGACGTCTTCTGGCTCTGAAATCATCTGCGGTGTCGTTTTGAACTCTGGCTGTAGAGAATATGCGCTGCGATGAGTCAGGCCGATTAGTAGCAGTGAGTCCTTGTAATGGCACCAGAGGAAAAGGATCTGGAAATTCCCAGGGCTCTCGAGGTCGCAACGAATAGTCCCTGGGTTTATAAACGTACTTGGGGCGTCTTGGTGGAGAGAAGTCTCCCTCGGACTGTGGACCACCTACGCCACCCGTGTTTACATCATTATTCGTTGTGGACTTTGGCACATCCATAGAAGATACGTTTTTAAAGAGTTGGCTTTGTGGAGGCGATTGACCCACTCCCAATTCTGACGAAAAAAACATAGGTTTACTACCTGACCGGTATTCCGGAGGGGATCTTGGATAGCTACCTGGCATACTTGGAAGATCATAGCTCCCAGAATGTCTGACTTCTTTGTCTGGTACAGAATTTCTTCTCTCAAATACTGTAAAAGAAGAAGAGGTTTCACTTTCAGTGTCATTTTCAGTGTCGTTATTGTGGTTATTGTCTGAATGCGGATCAGAGATCAACGGTGTGTGAAAATCTACTGCGATGTTCGTATAAGAGGGGGGCGGGGGCCAGCACTTAGCGAATGCGGTAGTATCACTGAGATCTACATTGTTACCATGACATCGTTGCGAGATATATGCCTGCTCAAGGTCAGTCAATCAACATACAGCTTTTTTCAGGAGTACATACATCTAAAATTTGAGGCCACTTGTTGTCGTTGACCATGTTTGAGCTCGAGCTTGTAAAAGGTTGAAAATCTATGTGGGCGTTAGACATCAAGTTGCAGATAAGCTTGATGAGCAATGGGCTTACAGCGGCGAGGATGTATATTGGTCTTGCGGCACGCAGATCGAGAAGCAGGATTAATTTTTCTCGCAATGCCTTTGAGCCACAACTTTCCTGGTGCTTTTTCATATTTCATGTTCTTATTATAAAGTGATTGCTTGTAAAAGGTTCTTTGCTTGGACCTCGATCTTACATTTGGCCATTGAGATCTACGGTTACGAAATTCTTGTTCTTGATCCTCCCTTGGCACCAACTCTGTGCCATTCAATCCTTGAAATTGTACCGACTTGATGGGCAGGTCTTGAATGATTGAGAGACTAACAGATCATTAACAAGTACTCTCGCTGGAATTATGGCTTATTACCTCTGATCATGTTTGGCTATAGTCTTCGGATTAGAGCTTGTATGTACGGTTGATTTGGAGAGTAATACGTACGAGCTATAGGCCTCTTTGAAAGACCGGAGTATTGTGATGATACTCTGAGACTGTGCCAGCTTCCATTGTGTACCTACGAATTGATACAGATTAGTCTTTGGAGGGCCGAATTCTATCAACCCAGTCTACTGAGCTGTTGGACGGTTACCTCTTTTAGCTTTGAATCAGGTTTTCTATAGCTCTGATCATCACTATCTCGTATCTCAGTCACCTCACCAAGCGCTGTTTGTGTATCAATTGGTAAAGTTCCATGGTCAGATTGCGGCAAGAGGGGAATATGTTCTGTATGAGTGAAACTCATCGAATCCTCTGAATCAATAGATTCCAGTTCTATGAAATTATCCATGTTGTTATAAAACAACGAAGGAAACCTCAAGACCACCTTGTTTATTGTTCAAGATATTCGAAGCCTTCTATAGTTTCATGAAAATCTTCAATGAACCTCGAATTTGCGTTTGTATTGATGACACTTGAGGATGCTGGATCGATTGGTAGTTGTCAAAATGTCCTAGAATCTGCTGGAGTGAAAACCGCGATGTCGGCTGTGAGTTCTACTTAGCGGAGAAAACTTCGTGTTGAGGATCTCTTTCTAGGCCTCCAGGCAAAACCTCATGTGTAGAATCTATATGTACAATAACAAAACTATAGAGAATAATTGTCCCATAAATATGGAGAGAATGGTGAATTTCGAAAGTACTGATGCATGGATGAAATGTATTGTTTCCCTTAAGGTGTAAACACCTCCTAAATTGTTACAAGAAAATAAAGCAAGGAAGATTGTTCACCTGCTCCTGCTTTTAATTCCCTACCGCGTGTGCTTCTCGTGAGACAACCCATGTAAAAATGAAGGTGCCTTCCTGAATCCAGAACTTTAAAGGAAGGTGCAGAAAGTCAAAAAAACATAATAATGTCATGTTGAACCTTGAGATTCAAAACCTGCTCGGTTGTGGACTTCTACCACATTGCGCATCCCAACGAAATTTTACCTCCGTGGATGAATCTGGGGATAAGCCTATATGTCCAAGACCTTCAGTTTCATCCAGTCTCGCGTAATTTTTATTGCATGGCGTACTTACATATATTCGGTCCAAGTTATTGTCTCGCTGCCTCTAAAATATCCGCGGCAGCTCGCTACACACCAAGACGTCTCCCTTTTCTGCAAAGTTCGCTGTTTATATCGCAATCGAACCAGATTCATGTTGCCATAAGCCAGAAACTATTGCCTATAGCAGCAATGAACAACCACTTGAAGGAAAATCCCCACTGTCTCAATAGTGAGCATTGAATCAACAGCATAAATATTTGTCACTCGATTGCCATAACGAAACTCAGTTTCGGATATGTGATAAACCGTTTGAGAATGATCCTTTCAAATACGAGTAGAAATTTGGGAAGTCGCACTGAACGAATATGACCGGAAACAACAAGTGCGACTTGTAATTGTGGGTATCGCAAAGTGTTTTCACTCTTCCCAAGCTGCATGATTTTTAAGCCCTTGAAGAAGGATGAAGATTTGGATAACAATGTCTAAGGACTTCAGCCGCATCATCACTGACTCTATGATTGCCAGCAGTTTTGAAAAATCACAAATGTTCTTGCATTTGAAGAAGATCCTGACGATAGATGTGATGCTAATTATATAGTCATGAAGCATTTGAAGGTCGTAAAACCACCTTCCACACCGTAGGGTTGCACAATTTATTCAATCGTCAAATGACAAGGCATGTTTGACCGATCAAGCCAACAGAGGCAACAGTCAGATCAAAATTACAAGTAAATAACCATCAGTGATATACACTGATATATAAGAATCGGTTGAAAGCAAAAAAAAAAAAAAGAGAATAGCGGTTGCACAACGTGAACTTCTGAGAATCTCATCACCTTGTCGTAATACATATCTATTCTACCAATGAAGTTGGACGTAGAAGCTTAAATATTATCTTGTAATATCATTACTCACTCCGACTCACGCCCGTATAAGGGTACAGCGAGTGATGAATCGGGTGCAGGACGGACTACGATAAGAAGAAGAAGAGAGGGATTTTGCGAAAAATATAATCACGTGATATGACCAGCTTAACAAATTTTTGCTTGAGTCCGTCTCGTAAACATCTTGTTTTCTGTAACAAAGATCCTGATAGATTGGACCACAAATTAGAAACCCAACCATCGGGATTTTTATCTCGACCAAGAACGCACACACTTTACGGATATCAAATATGACCATAAAAGGCACTCAGGAGCGGACGTCGGCAATGTCGAACAAACGACGTTTGTTCAGCCCTGTATTTGGGTCTCACTGCGGTACCTTTTGTCTTTCCTGATTGACGGCTCTTAAGAATAGAAGAACTCTCGCACTTAGTCTCCTTTGAGCAATTCCCACTAATAGAAGGATTATCGAACTTCTATTGGAATGAAGTCAATCTTCGATTGAGATCTAGATCATGATAGAACTCTTTGTTGAGTTGCGGAACATGAGCTTTCAGAGCTTGCCATAGAATCATCCTCCTCTAGATGGCTAGTTTACAAGAGTATGAAATAACCCAGAAATGCCAACGTTCGATGGTGTTACGATTGAAAATGTTTGCTGACTATAGAATAAAGAAGTCTAGATGTTGTCTCCTTTTTTCCAGTAGAAATGTTCCGCGGCCATTACTTCCATGGTGTGACTTCACGGAACAGTCCATTAGAGAAAAGTGGCTGATGTTCTGTCTAGAACGGATTTGCACAATTTTGCGGTGCATTAAATAGCTAGTAATTAAAAGAAGATGACGGTCCTTGTGATATTTACGGAGCTTTGAAAGCAAAACAGGAATGCGTTTCTTTCAAGAAAATAAAGTCAACAATTATAAAGCGAGTGCGAAATCCCCAGCGCATGACTGACTGTTACAAAAAGTATCCACTAGGATCTGACACAACAGTATGAAGATTTTCAACGCAGTAATTCTATGTCTCTTCGCTAGTATTCAGGTAGTTATTGCTGCTACCAGTACTTCTATATTTTCATCATGCACAACCCAATCCGCTACCAAATTTGTTGCCGTACTTAAAACCATCACAACACGCAGAGGCGAATATTTCTACGCTTCCAATACTTTCTATAGACCTCCTTCAACAACAGTTACTGTCACCCTTCCTGCCAAATCAACAATCACCACCACTACCCGAACAACTGAGCCTGCAGCAGTTGCAGCCAGGGCCACAGACCCTGTAGTGATTGGTGTTGACGAGGCCTCGAAGAAACCCCGAAGTCTCCCTGATGATGCTTCACGCGGGATCTCTCTTCCACGAATTGTGCCTAATAGGTTCAATCTTCGATCTCTATCTCCAAGGACTATGTATCCTTACGTAGTATACTGTGTATATGAGATCAGACGATTCTCAATCACGACAGTTACGGGTGCACAACAAATAGTAACAAAGACTATCACCCCAAAATACACAACGACGACTGTGGTTCAAACTATAACAGCGTAAGTATCACCTTCGTTCGATCCTAGAATGCTTGCTACTTCGCCAATCATCGGACAAGATGTACCAAGTCGATCTTCCACCACTATAACAACTGCTTCTCGTCAACAGGGTTTGCGATAGGATATGTACTATACGAACAATATGATTTCGTCCGTTGAACAGATACGAATTACGACATTCGTTTCAGGCGCTGATATTGTGGAGGTCCCCCTTATATGCTGGTCCAGACAGTGCCTAGTAGTTCTACAACAGATAGGCACAATCGGGATTCGAGTTACGGGCTACAACCCCGAAAATCTTGGGCTTGATTTTAAAAGCAGACACTATTTATGACACAAGAGTGAAAAGAAGAAAAAAGAGAATGAATAATGTTGGCATACGGAAATCACTAAATCCTTGCGCAATATATTCCTCCAAAAAGTTTGGTCATGTAAAGTACAGAAGTAATTTGATTTCATCACTGACGCTAAATTCTAAACCATTTTATCTTGAGAATGTAATAACATCCACCTTGTAAATCTTTGAAGCAATCCATTATGATGCTTGCAACATCAGTAGACAATATTTATAGTTGCATCCCACCACAGTCAACCAGTGTCTGTCAGACTACACACAAACTTCTTCGCTAAAATAGGGAGAACCCTCGATGATCAGACGAGAAATAATGCGTAATAATCTCACAGTGCAACTTGTTATGATCAAACACTCACAAATCATGGCCAGGCATGGTACAGACAAACACTTGAAATAAAAGAAGATCATATTGCATTAGTTATTCATATATATCCGAAACCTCCCTAAAAAACCCAATCTCTCTCTAAGCCACAGCCCACAGTATGCCCCCAAGCCAAACGAACACCCGGATGAAAGGCTTTTAATGCTCAAAACAAACTGTGACGCTCGTCATGCATACACCTGTCACTACAATTATCATTACTCTATTAATTCCGACTCACTGAAAGTGATGCCATTCCCAAGCAAATTATTAAAATCACAACTCGAAATGAACGAATGAATGAGAGAAAGTTCATCAACGAGCGAGAAGATATTAAGTCGATTAAGCCATAGATCGAATGGAACCCCCCATTTGCGTTCTCGGGCTACAATCCCGAATCAATTTGATCCACCACCGTCGTATTCGTGAACGCCGCCCAATCTCTGCAGGTCTGAGCCATAATACTTGGAATTCTTAACTTCGCAATATCTGCTGGTCTTTCCAAGACACTCACGTACAAGCCACTGCCAACATGGAATGCAATGTGGCAATGCAAAGGCCAAACACCGGGATTGTCAGCTGTGATTTGTAGTACCATGTAGCCACCAGCTTGAAGGGTTTGTACATCACGACGCTGTGGGTTGGATGGTCGAACGACTGTCTGTCCGTCCCAGAGTCCGACTCCTTCATTCAACACGAACATGTTGTGGCCGTGAAGATGCATTGGGTGAGAGACTGTGGTGGGGTTGGTAATGTAGATACGGATGGAACTATTGTCCCCAAAGTTGTAGACGTTCCATTCGGGACTATCTGGGTATGAGTTGTTACCCTGATTAGATAGGAGAAGAATTGGCTCATTATAGTTTGCACGGAAGGAAGAATTGTTCATCGACCATAGCCAGTTTCCAGAAGCATTTTGTCCGAATCCAATATCGATTTGTTCCATTGTGGGCGGGTTTGGATCAGGTGTAATCGGGTACCAAGGAATCGTTTCGTTAAGAGGGTCGTTTGCGCAGACATTGGCGACAGAATCAATAAATATGGTGGAGGCAGTAGTGGTAGAGTTTACATTAGGTTCGAGACCATAATAAACGAGTGCCTTGGCTTCAGGGTTCTTGAAAAGTGAACATCCAGCAATTGTTGATCGCATCCAGTATGATCCTGTCGTTTCAGTCGGGAGACCTTCGACGATGACATCAGTACGCTGGCCAACTCCCAAAGTTACGACTTGGGTTGTGTATGGGATGATAGGGACGAAATCATTGGCAATGACAGTCATGTTGTGTCCATCGATTGTGAATTTCTGCATTCCTTCACTGCCGGCATTAATGAGCCTAAGTCTGTGTTTAGATCCAGCTGTGAGCTTGAAAGTAGGCGGCATATAGTTTTCATCATTGCAGGTAGTGTTATCACCGGCAGCTTTTGTAGAGCAGTCGAAGAATCCTTTCCCTTGGATAAGATTACTGTCGGAACTCACAAGCTGATGATTGTTAGCATATGTTCTTGTAACTGTGAGGATGAAAACCACTTACAACTCTGTTGAGGTCGGTCGACATAGAATCCTCAACCAATGAATAGTAATCTGGGTGATACCAATCGTTCAAGAGTATTGGTCCCAAATCTTGTCATAATTAGCACAATTCGTTCAATCTTCGGGCAGTTTACTTACCATAATCATATGGAACAGTTGGGGGACCATGAATGATCATAGGACCAAATATACCAGCATTGTACTGGGCAGAGTAATGAGAATGCCACCAACTTGACCCGTACAGATCGGCCAAGAATGAATATGTGAAGGTTCCTCCAGGCGGGATCGGACATTGTTGAACCCCGGGAACACCATCAAACCATTGACTTTCCTTTTGCAGGAGTCCATGCCAATGAAGTGCTGTACCTTCTTCAGGGCCTCTGATCTCATTGTGAACAGTGACTTCGATCGTATCTCCCCAATTGGCCTCGATGAGAGGGCCGGGGAAGACGCCATTCACTAGTATCACATCTCTTTGATAACCATCTGGCGATGCTCGGCCTCTTTGAACCGTGAAATCATATCTTCTAATCACACCGGTGTGTGGTGCATCAGCTGTTGTACGATCGATGGTCAGTCATAATTCCATGAATTTGGGCCGGTAATCAACTTACTATAAGGATTGGAATTGTTAGCAGTCCTGTTACCCCATGGAAATCCTTGAGGAAGGGGAGTGACAGGATTGATGGTTTTCAGGAAATTAATAGGCAAGGTCGAATAATTGTTTTGAGCAGAAACGAGTGACCCAAAAAGGAGAGTGGCGAGAGAAGCTAGACCCCGCATGTTGAAGGAATGTAAGAATCAAGACCAAAGGTATTAAAGAGTGAACCTTCTATGGCAATGATCTAATGCTGATGTGAATGTTGATGTGGAATATGAGACGGATCTGTACAGGAGGTCTTGATTTATATAGAAGTACTTCACAACTCAGTCGAGTAAAGATACAAAAAAAAAGCTAGTAAAGTATTGAGAAGCTACTAGGCTGATCAGCAACACTTGCATCTTGCGGGAATGAAATCATGCCATGCCTGGATGGATCAGATAGGCTTGCAGGATGCTCAATTGCATGCATTGATCTCCAGGTAGACATGGCATAAAATCATCCGAACTTGATTGAAGTTGTAAATATAAGCTTGACGGCACATCAAGAATGTCTAAGATTGAGGTGAGAGTATCAGTCCTGAGTTCCACATATAATCCACATCGTAAATTGCTTCGGTATTATGCCGTGCGAATAGTCTACACGGGAGAAGACCAAAGTTCTGAGTCTTCATGTCAATAAGTGTATATAATGGTCATCGAGCCTTTTCAAACAGATGTACAGCATCGGTTTCGTGCTTCACCGATTTATTCCCCTGCGGATCGCATGTATATCAAGATTACCAGGGGAGGTAAGAGCACTAAAAGTCGTTACTGACGATCGAATTGATGGAGCAAGTCTGTTTGATGTTCATGGGTCATGCGAACCCATGTCTTTACATTTTTGTGGAGTCAAAAATGTCAATCATTGGCTTAAGACTTACGTCTTTGGCTGTCATGTAGTCTGTCAAAGGTCACCCAGAGTTCTTGGCAATACCAGTATTCAGGAGAAATTCAAATCCTTACCACAGAATGATGCTAGATGCTCGGCAGATATTGATAAGCTTTAATGATTGATCGTGGTTCCTGCAGAGGATATCGAAGTTCAAGCCCGAGAGTGGCATTGAGAGAGTACGGCTTGGTCACTTTTCCGTCATGATTTTGAGATTGTGCGGCGTTCAATGAGGAGCTCAGAAATCACACTTGAGGATTTGACTATTGCAAAGGCAGCCAGAACACGTGAAAGTACATCGATCCCAAAATATATGTCGGAAATTGGAGAGAAATAAGAAATATCTTCCAAAACTATGCACCCAACTGCTCCTACCAGTAAGTCTCCGAGTCAGACTAACTAGAGCTATCGAGATATACATTAATGACGATTGGTAGTTCAGTGGATTTAGCCACCCAGTTAGCGGCTAGGCCCTGCGATCCCTATGAGTACTCTGCGCCAAACGAAGTCGCGAAAATATGATAGTGAGACTTTACATTGAATTAGGATTGACATCCAATATACTAGCCACAAACCTATTTGTTTGTAGAAACATCGGATATGGATAACTAATATTCCGAAGGAAAAAAAGAAATCATTTTTGTGAGACCAATTGTTTTTCTGGAAGATGGAGTGAATTTCGACTTCGGGCCACCTGGGCACTGCCGACATAAAGGAGTTGTGGCTTGCAGGAACCACGAGCGAGACTTCAAGCATATTGAAGCGGGATCGACTTCCATCCTGAAGCCGAAGGGAAGATCCTCGGCGTAGGGGATTTCCAGGGCCGATGCAGTGGGCTCGTGATAATTTGAAAGGAACAAATCAAATTCTTCGTTTGAAGTTCCCCGAATTGAAGTTTCTGAATTTACCTTGTTCCTCGTGTCTGGGTACGTAGAACCGCGGGTTCAATGGTTATCACGTTTGCTGAAGACCGTTTGCTGAAGACCGTTTGCTGTATTACCTGTGTGGTACTCATGCTTTTTGTGCTTGTATACCTGGTACCCGCAACTCCTGCCTCGGGAATGAATATATCACGACTGGCTATGTTCAGATAAAATACCTCCTTCGTATATCTTTGTATTGCTAGTTCTTCGAGGGATGGAATAATGGATTCTAGAAAGAAGAAAACCAGTCTTAAGTTCTATATATAAGTCAGCTGAGAATATGTTTTCGGGTTGGTGAAGATCCCGCATGATGACCTTGCCCATATTTGACAGTACTATGACCTTTTCGGATCTGATCCTTGTTAGTTTAGTGAATATCCAAGCATAATTCAGCCTCGACGTTGCCCAGATACAGAAACACCAATAATTTCTGCCAGTATCTATAGCTAACGTCGTGCATTTTCTTTTGGCAAAGATTGAGCTAGGGAGGCAGATCAAACCACGTGATTGGTGGTTGAGTCAAAACCCATCCCGAGCCTTTGTGCAAATCGTGTTAATGCTTGATTTAAAGCTGCAACTCTCCTCGCTGTGCTTCTATACAGCGATTTACCAAAGGTGTTACATGTCACGTATGTCCTGAGTGGAAACCTGACCATCAGTTCGATGCGGACTGGTTTTGTACTCTTGGGCATGGTATGCTTGGCTACCTAGTGCTTGCATGCGGAATCAAGTAGAGAGCTCCACGGAAGACTTTTTTCAAACGCGACATTCGTCCTCACTGACGCAGTTGAAACTTCGGTCGGCTTAAATTTGTCGGACCTAGCTTCTTCTTGTTTTCCATTCCATAATGCTTCGTCCGTCCTACGGTTGAACTTCTCTTCGAATACTTTCCCCTAGACTCGTGCCTGGAATCTTGCCGATAATTTTGATATTCCAAACTTGCTCTTTTGACCCATGAGAGGGATAATCGTATGAGAGGGATAATCGTATGAAATCGATACCAATTGGACATGAGTTCAATAGGGTTAGTTCTCAACAAGTTGCACACAAACGAGGTATCAATTGCGAAAGTTCCTGAAGGATGATAAGATGAAGGAATTGGGCTAGAAGTAAGTACGAAGTACGAAGCAGTTCTGGTCTTCTTCTCTCTTCGAAAGCAAAAAGCGATCGCTTGACTGTTAAGGTATTATCTCCTGAGTTTTGTCAACTCGATACTCCATATAAAAGTTGGGTGGTTTGTGCCATCGAATCCAAGGTATCTCAATCGATGACTATGCGCTGAGCTGAATGAATGTTGCTTGAGGTCCAGGGTAGGATCAGTTGTGGTGAGGGATCATAGCTCTTTTTAGCGCCGGGTCATGCCGAGAACTGCACTGCAAGTCAATTCAGCATCATCAATTGATATCCTCGAGATGTTTATCATTCCAAGATTGTAACATTATATTTACCAACCACCACCTTTCATATACCTCTGCCGTACGATATAGATATTCCTATTGAATCAATAAATAACACATTATTTTTGGCTGTCACGAGGTCGAAATATCTATTGATACCCGAGATTTCCATTGTAAAATATTATCATTGCTGCTCTTTATCCTGCCAACCAACATTTAACATCTACCACAACGCTGTGTGTTTGTAACCTAACCATGGCATCTTCACCCAATGCACCGGGAAGTCAAAGTCATACCTCAATATCTACTGTGAATCCGCCACCTCCAGCTCATACAAATCAGGGGCTAGAAATCCCTCTCGAAACCTTAGTATCACATCTTCTTGCTTCCAAGCGTTCTCTATCCTCTATTAGTACAGTATGGCGTGCCAATGAAATCGTCACCTCGGCGAAGAATGCATTGGAGGAGAGTGCCGTATTGCAAGCTAAAACTAGGTTTTTACAAAGCGGTATCAATGAGCAGATGAAAACCTTGTTGAAGGTGAGGAAAACTGTAGAGTTTGTGTATAATGATGGACAGGAAGATTTCAGCGTAAGTCATCGAGCCAAAGCAGTGATGTGCGGGGTTGATCACAATATGCGCAGAATGTCCTACAGAATCTCGATGCCGCAGATGCTCGACTTGTATCTACGATGAATATGCTACGATCTACAATGGTAGATGCAGCTTTTCGACCGGCGGGCGAGGAACCTAGGAATTTATTGGACTTTGTTGATGAGCAAGGCGTGGAGAAGATGCGAGATGGCTTAAAGGAGTTGATCGATGAGTCCAAGGTAACAGAATTTTGCGAAGCTTTCCGGGCGTTTGCATTGTTGACTTTCAATTCTAGGAAGCGGAAGCAGCGTTCGGTACATCAATACTTTCTTTTGACAGCGATATACGCAGCTTGAAATCGGGGTTCAAGAGTGGCAAAGGACAGCCTTCGTCTCGTTCCCCAATACCAAATCACTTATATACACTAGAAGGGCACGCGCAAGAAATGGCTTCCTTACTATCATCACTTTCAAGTCATTTCGACCTATGCTTGAATGCAATCAGACACACAGAGGGAGGATATGCTGCTGTTCGAAATGCGGCTTCCAATCCACCACCAGGCGCCGAACCGGTATCCGTCTCTGGTGTGATGACCAACTCTCATGATGACATAAACGAAGCACCCCTCACTGAACATGAGCGCGAAGAAATGTTTTCCATCCTCGAAAAAGATGCCGCAGAAGTTGAAGATGTGGTTATGGAACTTCACGATCGTCAAAACGAAATGGAGGCCAAACATGATGCCATCCTTGATCATGTTTCACTTCTCATCGAACAATTCAAACATACTGCGGGCGTATACAAAACTCTAGAGGGTGTATATCAGCGACTTCCGAGATATATTCTCGCGGGCCATGATTTCAGAGCTAGGTGGGAAGATACTAAGGTGCAGATAAATGAACAAATGAATGAACTGGAGGGAATGCGACTTTTCTATGAAAACTATCTTAGCTCTTATGACGGCCTTATACTCGAAGTTCACCGCCGTACAGTTGCCGAGGAGAAAGCAAGATCGATAGCCAAGAAGGCAATGGAGCAAATCAATAAGATATATGAAACGGATGTGAAGGAGAGGAATCATTTCAAATTTGATGTAGGGGATTATTTGCCGGTTGATTTGTATCCGGGTATCAATGAAGCGCCACCAAAATGGGATTTCAGATTGGTGGAGGATGAAGAAGGTGGAACTAGCACCCCTTTGTTGGAGAGGAGCGTTGTAAAGGAATCTATCAAGAGAGATAGAGAGAGACACATGAATGCGAAGGAAAATTGATGGATATTCGATGAAATAAAAATGGTAAACAATTTGTAATGATCTAATATCGGTAGTGGGGGCTTCATTCAAAGCTATTTTAGTATACAACTGATTGCACTTTGCCAGAGCAAAAAGTGAAAAGTAAAATCTAATGTTGAAAATCCGACTTTCACTTCTATAACACGTATTATTAGAATAAATTCCCATCCATATCCCTTTTAAAGAAGCTACTGTTCATCTAAACTCAAGTCCATGTGTCCAAGAATAGCCTTCGCGTCAAATGCATCGTATACGGCGATTAGAATTTTTCATTGGCATTTCAAAAGAAATTGGACACCGGCTCTTTTGTATCCTCCCGCTGGCTCAGAAACTAAGATTTGCATTTCTCTGGGAACTGGGAGAGGTGTGAGGAGATGATGTGGTGATGATGTGGTGGGGGAAAGAGAAGGAAAAGGAGGAGAAGGAGGAGGTGGTGGTGGTCGAGCTATGGGTTTTGTGGTAAGGAGATGGAAATGAATATTGAATGGCATGGGATTTATTAGTTTATGTCTGGGTGTTTACAGTCAGGACTCTATTTCCTTTATGGCAGAGAGGGAAATATCAAGGGGAATGGAAGAAAGATGGTAGGGGAGCATGAGGTTGTTCATGATTTTTGAGCAAGGTTATGGATTTCCTCGTCTTCATGTGATGATCTGAAAGCCTGAGATGAGGGGAGAGGGGGTAGATATTGGGATTTGATTTTTATTTTAGGTTTATTCTGAGGTTTGTCATTATACTCTTTACGTTTTGATGTAAAGAAAAAGAGAATATACACTCTATAAAAAAAATACGATAACATGAATTGCGATTCCCCAAAAGATTCCGTACTCCCATCAAATTATTGGCTTTCCCCTTTTGCTAAAGCCATCCCTAACCTTCATTGACTTGATACCCAAAAATCGCTTCATTACCGATTGTACCATTGCTTTCTGGAACCATTTGTATCGGCCATCTAGGAGATTGTTCGGACCACGAACATGTCATCGTTGCCCATAAATCATGATACAGTACGCCAGCACCTCGCTGCTGCTCTATTCCTCCATCCGACGTTGAAGTTCCAGTTCCCATTCCCCCAGGTGTTCCCGCATGACTACCAACCGTCCGTAAGCCCGTCTCTCCATCTCCCGGTGTCTTAATACCTGCACTGGTAGAAGTACCCATCCCGATATCCCCCATACCCATATCCCATCCCGTCATGCCCTCCCCAAAACCATCATCCCAAGCCGCCATATCCCCAAAATCGAAATTCAAATTTGCATTCTCCAATAACGGCGCCATCTCCGGATCAAACATTGGACATTTTCCCCTAGAAATCACTGACGCTTTCGGAACTATCGCTTCTACTCTCTGCTCCCACGTTTTCTTAAGCGTAGTCAACATCCCATGCATCACGAAATATGTATCATAGTGTTTTCTCTTTCCTTTACTGCTTCCCTCGTCCCTCGTCCCGCTTTCCCTAGATTCGATATCCGCACCGGAAGAAACCTGCGAATTCAATGAAAGGCTACTGAGTCGAAAACACAATGCTTCTAAATACATACTCAACCCCACTTTCTCGCGCGTCGTTTCCGCAGACCAATTTTCCACGTGTGCGAGTACGAATGTGAGTCGGACGAGACTGACAAGGGAGTGCACTAGTTGTGACCAGTGGATTAGATTGAAGTGGGTGTAGTCTGTAGTGGGGAGTGAGAGGAGATGTTGGAAGTAGGATGCGCCGAGATGGAGACAGGTGTTAAGATGTTCGGGGGAGGGAATGGCTTCTGTGGTTCCGGGGACGAAGGGACGGTAGGGACGACGGAGGAGACGGAGGGAGTGGGCGTAGATTGAGAAGTAAGTGTGTTTGTGATATAGAGCGAGGAGCGCTGGGTCTTGTTATTGTTTCGCTCTGCATATAATTTCTGGGAGATTTGAATGTGCTCACGTGAAGAAGTAATCGATTCTGGGACATTTCGTTTCCAAGTTTCTAGTTCAGAGGTGAACAATTGAACGTATAAGTCGGTGCTAAAGACGTCCATTTGTGGATAGTTCTTTGCGGTCCATGCATCATTGATACGATCAGCCACACGCTCAAGTATCACAATAGCTGTTGCCGGTGTGGTCATGTGTGACGGAAGGAAGGTATTCGGATTACTAGGAAGAAGATTCTCGTAGGACATAGTTTTTGGTTTATTGAATCCCTTGGAAAGACTTTTCACTGCAAGTCAGTATTCAGACGGAGAGCTGCATCCAAAAGAAATGTCACTGACTGAGAACCCAAAACATAACATCCCATGTAAGCTTTTCTAGCCTCCGTCGTCCACGCGCCATCGCTATCCACGAGACCCTTCAAATCAAATTCTCGAAAAAGAGCAGTTTGAGGCTCCGCTTGATCAAGTCCCAAGTCTAAAGCCAAGGAATTGGCAAGGTTCATGTAAGTAAAACACGGATTGTATTGTGGTTTGGTATGCACGGGATACCAGGCTATATATACCAGAAGACCAAGAAGATAGTCAAGGGATTTTTGTGACTCGACGATTAATTTGAGACTTAAAACACGACGGAACTCTTGGTCTAGTTGATGGTGAAGGTATGGATGTGGAGTAGCGGCGGTGGTGAGGATGGCCAAAAGAAGGAAAGGGGATTGATGGGACAGGGTTCGAATTGTGGGGTTTGCGGGGAGTGTGACGAAAGGGAAGAATGGAAGTTTGGGAATATAGGAATCGAGGAGGTGTGTCGCTTGGGACAATGTGAGTTTGCGACCAGAGATGTATTTGGATGGTACGGGTAGTGCATCCTTCAATGGGGTAGGCGATCGTGATTTATCTTGTTTAAAGACGCGTTCGTGATGATTCCGAAGAATTTCAGTATCTTTCACTGAATCATGATATACTGTTGTGGGAAGATCAAGAGAATACTCCTCATCTTTCGAAGGGTTGTTCGCAGAAAGCGAGGGGGCGAATGATAATGGGCTACCGGTATCATCTAATTCTGTACTACTCTCTGGACGTACAGTACGTCGAGCACGTCTTGGTCTGGCTTTCTCTCGAACAACACATCGACTTTTGGCTTGGTTGCATCTGTCTATAATTAGTAATTGTAACCTAGGAGGACGATATATTAAACATCGGGAATACCTCTGGCATATTGTACTGTCATCGGCAAAGAAGCATCGATTTTTACTTGCTCTGCAAGCTTCGCAAGCACGTGCATTCCTCATTGCACAATTATTGATGATTGCTAGGGTACATTTGATGCTTGATGTTTAATGTTTATTAATCTTCAGACTCATTATCGCGATTCTTAATTGTTGCTCGTAAATGAGACAAATGATGATCGGTCAGATCACGGTGGGGATACCCTGTGGCTTATAACCTCGCGGATATACGGAAATATGAATAAAGATAAAAATAAATCGCATCATCTCACATAAACACGTAAATGCAAGGGTATAATGAAAGCATCGGGAAGCTTTTGAAGAAGTTGTACTCTCATAGACATTGATGGATTAATTTGGTTGGAAGTCTTGAATCAATGAGATGGCGATTTGGTATAATAAATAGGAACGAAATAGCTAATGTAGCTTCAACGCATATTCATGAACGAAGCAATGATGAGACCATGAATCATCGAACATACTGTGGTAAACACCCCTCTTCGCTCTTTCTCTCATACATAAATTCAGTCTCAACAATCAAAAAGCCATTACTTTCGTAATCTCCCCCTTCCCTTTAAGAGTATCATTTTCTGGGGTTGACATGAAACATACTATCATAGGCAACCAGAACCATTGAAGTAATTGGGTACCTGGAGAATGACTCGGTTTGATGACAATTCTTTCGGATTTCTTAAATACCTTGCAACAAAATGGTGAGTCAGTAGCAGAAGCAGTCGGATCACTATCATAACTTCATTGCCCAGGTTGAGTCGTAGATACCTCAATATCAGCCACGACTGCTCTGTGATCCGAAAGATATACTCCATCATCATAGCGATTGCTCAACACCGCATAGGTTCCGTAATTGACTGGCGTATCTTTTGCAGAGAAAATAAAATCGATTCGAGTTGGCGTGTTGTCCACATATCCAAACGATGTAAATGTCATTTCATTCCCATACCGTTTCTTCACAGGGACAAGATCTCGAACATCTGCCATACCCGAAGTCGAAGATGTCATTGTCTTATAGGCTCCATCGTCTGGAGGACTGTTGAAATCTCCAGCAAGCAGTAGCGCAGCGGGAGTATAAATACTTCTGTAATGATCGACCTTCTCCAAAATGATTTCAGCACTCTTTTGTCGAGAAATAGGACCAGCGTTATCCAAGTGAGTACTCATGATAATAATAGTCTCGTTTGTCTTGCGATGCATGAATATACCTATAGTAAGTATTCTGATAGAACCAGCATCCCATCCAAAGCTAGGCTTCTCTGGAGTCTCGCTGAGCCAGAATGTTTTATAGAGAACAAGATGCCACACCGCTGGACGATAAAAGATGGAAGAATATTCTCCGGCTTCTTTGCCATCATCTCTCCCCACTCCAAGACGAGACCACGGACTTCTAGGACCTTCATTCAAGGCATCGTGAATGTCGACGAGTTGAGAGTGGAGGACCTCTTGTAGACAGATAAAAGTCTCGGGGATAGTGGAATTAAACACTAGTTCGGAGCACAATCGAGGACGTCGAGCCGACCAAAGTTCCTCTCCTTTGAATGGAGATTCCGTTGCATAACGAATGTTGTGAGTAAGAACTCGAATGGGAATCGAGATCGACTTCTTATCATCGGAAGAAGTGGAGACGACATATCTCTCTCCTTCGAAGTCACGTAAGCTCTTCTCACGGGTCATGTCGTTATGATGAGTGGAGTAAGAGGCTAATCTATTTTTGGAATCAATGATTGAATCCACAATGGTTTGCTGTCAACGTCTGATCAAGCTCAACCTAGTGATATGACGATTGAGTAATCGTGCTTTTCGTCTTACAACCCACGATGAATGCGTTCGTATGTAAGAGTCCAGGGGTAATCCCACAAGAACTTGAGAAAAATTGGAAAATTGAAGCTGCAAGAACAAGTTTATGTCATGATAGAACTATTGATATGGTTCTTAAAAACGCAGTAGCATCAAATGACCTGATGGAGTTTTGCACGTCGCTATGCGTAGAAGCATATGAGGAATTCAGTATAGCTATAGCTGTAGATAGCTATAGATAAGTACCAAGGTAGAGGAAGGTAGGTTATTTGTCAGAGAGTAAAGTATTTGAGTTACGGTTCATATGATCCGATCTTGACGACAATGAGGGGGCTATTCATAAGTCTCGGGATACGTAATCACTTTATTTGTAGAAACGCGATATGCAACAATGTGTGGATAGGCAAATAAGAGAGCAAGAATATGGAATCTACAAGCATCACATGACTAAAAATCAATTGGAGTTTAGCGCGAGGGGGGCATTGACACTGGTATCTGCACTCGCGAATCGAATCGCAACTTTCCCAACCTCATCATCTCATCACCCAACCACTTCATCGTAAACGATACGAATGCGAATGCCCTCTCGAAATCTAATCATCAGCGTGCAAATTTTATGGATACTTAATGCCACGGTGATCGATATTTGATCATTTACACCTGCATTAGAACGAGAATGCGGATTACCCGGGTACTTCTTTTACTTCTTTTTGACCATTCAAAGTTCTTAATTGAACCATGAATGTGCCTGTGGCTTCAAAATCCGATTTTAGTCACCGGACAAAGTGACAGGATTACAATTCTGATTGACCAAGCAATCACGAGCATCATCCAACGAGACGCCCTTTGCGCGAAACTAAATCTTTTTGGAGTCACACTTGGATTATTTTCTTTCCGTTTTTGCATTCTTAATTACCCTTTTAATGTTATTTCCAAGTTTTTGATACGCTTCATACTCTTAATACTGCCTATATGATTTTCGAGAATTTTGTGGTGTGGGTGTGATGTCTCACTAAAAGATGATTCACATATTCCCACATGCCC
Organism: Botrytis hyacinthi; assembly: GCA_004786245.1. Lineage (NCBI taxonomy): Eukaryota > Fungi > Ascomycota > Leotiomycetes > Helotiales > Sclerotiniaceae > Botrytis > Botrytis hyacinthi. Next base: position 20,180 of record PQXK01000162.1, on the reverse strand, counting down.
TTATCTAACAAGGCGCAATACGAAAAAGGATGACTAGTTCCTCTTGCGATTCTACTGCATGACTGACTATAAAGTGAACATGCCCTTCCCAATACGTCCTTGATTTCTGTATCCATTCCTGCCCTTTATAGTCGCAGGAACCTCCACATTCGAATATCTTTCGAGTTCAGATCACCAAGCTCCCCGCATTCGCCACAAGTACATAGACCGGCCTTGAGCCGGATCTATTGAGAGCGTTGATCTCCTACCTATCACTCAAATTACATAAAATGCCTTTCAATGAGCTCCAGCGCAGGGACTCCTGGCCTCCAACCATTATTTATCTCCGCGAAAACAACGCAGACATTGATGCGATCGATGAAGACCCATTCTCCTATTTCCTCACATCGCCAGACGAGATCACAGATGACGATATCGATGACTTCTCTGCCGGTATCATGTCCGATGATGAAGGAAAATCTGAAGTCCGGGAGATTTCTCCATCGTCCTTACAGCGGGCGCCATTAGATGATGAGGAGGATATTTTGTTTGGATTCCCCATGCCTCTTAGCTTGAAGGACTTTACAAAAGTGCATGGAAATGGAAGGGAATCACGGGCTGCACACCGAATGGATCAACAGCTCAAAGGACTCGGAATCTCTATTTCCGACTTTACGCCCAGCCGAGGTCGAGCGAAGGCACGGCCAACACCTCCACAAGGCCGTGGTCGAGGCCAGACACGAAGCCTACCATTAAGAAGACCTCACTCATGGCGCGAACCTAGTCCTGACCTAAGGTCTATAAAGGAAGAGGGTGAGGACGAAGAGGAAGGGAGGGAAGGTGGAAAGATGCCCTCGGTGGTTCTCAGTCAGGCTGTGGAGAGTCCGAAGCCGAAGAAGAATGTTCACTGGGCACTTTGAATTGTGTCGTGTCGTGAAGAAATTGAATATCATACTTTGCATTGCTTGGAGTTTGGATACAGGTATACCGCAAGGTTGGATTTTCATTGAGCATATACCCGTCTGCATCGTGGTCTTTGGACATTGGTTTCTTTTTATAGTATAGCATAGCATCGCATTATTTTTAGCATAATTTTGCACGGGTAATATCAGGAATTGCATTATATTCATACCTAAAAAATTCTTCCGTACTTATGTTTTTGTGCTTCCAGCTATTGCATGCATCTACCTAGTCGCTACCAATAAACTTCACATATTTCCCAATTTGTTCCACCAAACTACCACTCTCACTAGAGATTAGCCATCATGGAATCACATTAACTCCACCTTGCCCACGTCCGACACATCGTTAATCATCAACATCCTTAGGATTGTAGATTCATTGATATATTCACACGAGGTAAAAGCCATCTTCAGTACCCTATCATTCCTTTTGTGGATTGTTACTACATGATTGGTTTATTCTTCTCGTGCGCCCCGTCGTCCGCAGTCATCATGCACGCCCTCGTGCCCAGGCGCTCTCACGCCCTTGTTATCCCGTCTGCCCTCGATGTTACCACCATCATAATACCATTTATTGTCCAATTTAGTCCATTTTTATTCTTCTTCCATTTGACTCATTGCCCGATCCATTCATTCAATTTCACTTATCATACCGAAAATCCATAATTACTACCTTCACAATGAATTTACCTTCGGCGGAGCAAACATTTCCGGCAGCCTTATCACGGGATGTGGATTCTTGTTCATCCGACACCAGGTTCTTGGGTGCATCGCATGTTTCCTCAAACGATCTGGATGATTTGATGCAGGATGTACCTAATCTTGTATTTCTTGATGATCCGATCGAATCGGGCACATGGTTCGCTCCTCATTTCGTACATGGTCTTCATGCTACGCAACTTATACCGGGTCGGGACTCATATCAAGCGTTGACCCCTTTTCAACCGCCCTCCAAACATGTGTCGAGCTTCAATAAGAAAACGAAGTCTAAGTCCAATGCCTGCACACCCGCCACAGATACCCGCTTATCCAGTGCTACAACTCGATTTAAGGGATCTGCTCGCATAAGCAAAATCAAAAAGTATCCAGGGGGCGCCAGTGCCTCTGTTATCAGAAAAAGAGCAAGAGAACAGAAGGAACATCTGTTTCAAGCATTTGCTCCGCTTGAGAAGGCGAAGGAAGCTCTGAAACCTTATTCTAAATCGTCCAGAAATTTCAGACAAAAGTCCGAGTCCTTATTTCTTCAGTTAGAGAAGCTTATAGATGAGGCCATCTGCTCGGATGATGCATCGGATTCTTCCTCAATGTCAGAGGCATCAAATTTGGAAATGGATTCAGCATATGGATCATTTTCTGACATACCACTATCGGACGTTCCGAGCTCCGTGTTTGAGCAACGCAATGTTCACCTTGAAAGACAGACTATTGCACCATCTAGTATTCAAAATTCGGAACTTCATTCGGATGAAGAGACACCTAGACCATTTCAGCCTTTGTCGCCTACCTATTCATGTACATATGGACCTGGAAACGAACGATGTCCATATGCTACAAGCAGAAAGTCTGATTGGATTCGACACGAAGAATCCGAGAAAAATTGGCCACAGAAGCGGTATATGTGTATGTTCTGCGCCGAACCACAATCAGACGAAGATTTAAATCCTTGCTGCATTTACTGCTCCTCAGCGTTCCCAACAATTGAGGAAGTGTACAACCATTGCTTAAATTGCATGGAAGCAAGAAGAAAGGGCAAAACGTTCACAGGAGCAAAGACAGATCACTTTCAGGCCCACCTGGTTGGCGTTCACCAGCGTCCTGGACTTGACACAGCTTCTGCAGCCTGGACATACAATCACAAAACAAAATGGCCAAGATACTGCGGTTTCTGTACATATCACTTCAAAGACTGGGAAGAGAGAAAGAATCATCTTGCCGAGCATTTCAAAAAAGGAGCTGAAATCTCAAATTGGGATCCCTTATTGCACAATCCCAGACGAGAAACTGCGAATGAACCAGGCTTACCACAAAGAAACAATGATGAAGATGATGACGATGATGATGATGACGATCATTCGCACCAATATGGCAGAGGAAGGTATTCTGAGTATGAAGCTACGCAAAGTACTTACACCACCACTACCAGTAGTAGCAGTAGTTTTTGCGACCTATCAAATAATGGCTACCTGCACTGGGATAATAATGAAGGGGGATGGGGCAAGTATAATCTTGACAATGAGAAACGCTGCTCGAACTCACTTGCGAGCTACGTCAATCGCCCTCGGAAAAGTCGACGGGGCATCAAACGAAACAACTCTGGTCATGAAGCCTACGAAAAAGAAACCACCAGCAACTCACATTCTACTTGTCATGAGGCTTTAAGCTCCGAGCCAACAAACACGGTGTCGAGAGCCTACCAAGAAAGCGCAATTATGACGACGTTGCAAATTGGTAAGTTGATTATTCTCAGCTCTCATCATTCTCAAATTCCCCTTAACAGTGATACATGTACCCATTTCATAGATAAACCTCCCACTCCGTTTTGGAACTATCTGCGGGTTTCTAACAAGGCCCTTGAGACAGTCAATGACACGTACGTGCGAAGAGAGGATAGTCCGAATCACAAAATAAGTCCGGAAAATATCAGAATTAAGAGAGAACCTCCGAATATTACATTTAATTCACAGAGGTATATTGCATTGATTTCCATGAGGTCTTCAATTAATGCTAAATCAGACATAGAAGTCCTCGAGAGTATTATCATTTTCGTACGCATCCAAGATGTTCAAGAGAGCTTGGGCAGCTTTCTGACTGGCAGCCACGTTCGCTAAACGCTAACTCCAAAGGAGACAAAAAGTCTCGCTTTGAATACGAATGCAAATGTCATACTGGCAGTGGAAAATCTTCCACGGAAAAGGATTATGTTATTGGCCACCAAATCTTCGCCCGAAAACAACACTTAATAGACCATGTGAAATCCCACAATCAAAAAGGGGCTTGCATTGTGAAACATCTGCTATCTCGAGCAATATTTGACAATCAATCCAAGCTTTTTCCTCATGTCCTGGTCAAGGAATGGAAGATTCGCAGAGTATTCATGATGTCCTACTCTGGTCCATTGTGTCGATGTTCCGAGGAGTATGAATATGGAAGCCTTCTTACATCTTCCGACACGATATCATGGGGAGATGAAGGCAACTACGTCTTTGATCCATCGAATCGTTTTTTGAATAACAAACAGACTTGTGGACCAGGCCAACAATTGCAAGATCATTTCTTTGAATTCGCACGTGACCGGAAACATAGGGCAATTGGACATTCCTGTAAGAGAAAGTCGAATTGCTCTGAACACCAAGGATTTGGAGATCAGCGTGTATGGCGTCAAATTTTTTTATTTTGGGAGTTTGTGAGGTCATCTGAGATCACAGAAGAGCAATCGAGTTGGATGATCAGATCGAATTTCAAGCCTTTCAGGAGTACATCAGATCGACCGAGATGTCAAAAGGCGAAACCAAGATTTCCACAGTCGGTGGCGTTAGAAATATATCTTTCTGATTATAACCGTTCTGAATATCTGGCGTACCTAGCTTCCCAGCATGTTGGTGGTGATGAAAGAAGTCCTTCGACTGCACTGATACATTCTCCTTGTTTCACATCCAATGAGCAAACTCTCTCTCTGCGAGTTCTGCAAAAATTATGGGTTTGCTTGTTCAGAGTTCCTGGAGAATTGAAAATAGAACACACAGTTAATGATCGGCGGGAAACAATCGACGCCCAAGATGTGGATACGCATTTACTTTTTAGAGCCGTAAGAGCTTTTGAGCCGGGATGTATCACTTTTCTTGACAATGTTGAGACGCTCGTACTGGAAGATAGCGATGGGGATGGGGAGCATCTAGAATGATCAACCGTCTTGGCAGTCAGCTTGTCTAATTTTGGGACTCGGACGTTGTTTGAGGGGTATTGTGAGCATAGGTGTTGGGTTTCATATGGAGTAAATGGACATGGTCCTTGGTGGTGGGATTGGAGGTCAGTATTTTGCAAGAGATCTAAGGAGTTTGATGGAATAATTGGAAACTAGAGCGAGATTTTAGCATGGTATTTGCCGAGTTAGGTATATTGCAGAGGATTTTATTTGTTACTGGTCAAAACAAAAATCTAGTTCTTATTTGTCTCATTCGTCTCGAGTTGAGTCTCCACTTTTGAAATGACTCTTTTTGTGTGTGTTAGACAGGTATGAGCAAGTAGTTCTGATTTGCTTGCACTACTGCTTGTATATAATACCCTCAACATTCCCAGTAGTTGCTATTACTTAAGAAGCAACCATGTAAAGGAAACTCGGAGTCTCTAGACATATGTTATCTTCTAAGAATAGCTTATGTACGATTCATTGATAGGGAAGTCAAACGATAGTGGGACTAATTGGTGAGATTAAAAATTATGTCATCAATTTACGCAACAATATTGTCCTTCAGTTTCTTCATAAGGATACAGGCGATTTTCATCGCTCATTGAGATTGAAGTTTCTTTATTCATCTAATACAGAACTAGGGAAGAGTCATTCTTTCTCTTTTCTTTCATACCTATTCAAGCTTGATATTCAATGTTCTGAGTCATTAACTTGCTACTTGCTTCATAACACCATGATGCGGCATCATTCATAGTCTTTTGAGTACTAGAAACAATTGTCATAGCCATTGATAGGGGATGGTCAAGGGGCTATTAGTTCTTACTCCTGTATGAACAGGACCAAACTCCAAGTGACATTGAATAATTCTATTTTGTGGCTGTAATAATGAATGATAGGTTTGGAATGCGTGTTTTGATGTGTAATGTGATTTGTTGAGTTATGCTAATATATATAGAAGTTCGGTTATTATTTCCGCTTCGGATTCGCTTATAGAATGGGTCTGGTACAGTGGACTGGGAGTAGGTAGGTATATAAAGTTCTTGAGATTTGGGACTCAGAATTGTAATTTACTACTTGCATCTTACTACTTGCATCTTCTCTCCATCCCGAAACTCCTACAACCTATCCCAAAAATCAAGATCATCTCCAGATCGCTTTAGACTTCGTACTCCCTACATCATGGACAGAAATCCAGAAGTAGATTACCTTGATCCTATTTTACAAGAAGTAAATTTGCTTTCAATGGATCCTTCGGACCAAACAATCGCTCCAGAACTTGAGCAACAAAACACAAAAGAGTATGCCGCCAAGATAGTCTTGGAAACATCTCTACCGAATACAGTGACAGTTCCTGCAACCTTACTTTCTGGATCTCAACAAGGTAGCATACCCCTTTAATTCTTGATTATTGTTAACATTTGGCTAATGAGAGACTTTACCATAGTTGGAACATGAAGGATTTTACCCGAGATACTGTACCAAATCATCGACTGTCTCGATTGGTCCGATGATCTCCCAACAATAAATTTGTGTCTCTCTAACAGCGAAGATTTGTTACGACTATCTAGCGTTTCTCAGAAAATAAGCAAGAGAGGTAGAAAGCGGCCGTAAGACTTCATGGCATATGACATGGCATCTCAGTCTAGACCAGATATTGGAGCTCGCACCTCTATTAAAGAACTGGGCTGGAGGCAACTACAGAGTTGCCGCTCCAAATACCATCGCGACCCTATGTTTAACTTCGGTTGATTCAGAATACCAGGAGACACCAAACGTTTTGTTCCTTTCCCGTGCAGTATACGGCGATACATGGGAGGAAGAGTTTGCCTTGCCACAACGACACATGGACCATTACAACATGACCATGCCGTTTAAGTACAATTTTGTTTCCCACACACCATACTTTCCACCTCCACTGCGCAACAAAGTCGACTGGTACGAAGACATGGTACACTTCATCATTCATGACTATATCATGGGTGAATGGAATGAAGAAAGCCACAACGACATTGGCGGTTGGTTTGACCCTGAAAGGATAGTGTGTACTACACCGCATCACCCCCAGGGCTTGTGCGAAGCACGGCGACAATTCTGGTTGGAATACATGCACAGCAGTTTGCGAGATTGGACTTACCATAGGGAACCATCGGAGTTTAAAGGCAAAGGAGATGGCAGTGGCTTCCTTGTGAAGATTGAGGAGTACCTTGTCGTAACAACTGCTTATGACCGTCGGGTGCCACCCCTTCCATGGACTTACAATGGTCGGGATAGTTTTCATCGCGTGATATGTCATCAAGAGGGCGCCACGATTAAGGATATGTTGAAGGCCATTGAAAGAGATATCAATAAGTCCTGGGGCATCTCATTTTGGGAAACTCATAGCAGTGACTAAATCGAGCACACTTTTGCTCTGTTTGGCTCAGAAATTTGATCAAGAAGAGTTAGGAGAAGTCTACCAGAACCTCATCAGTATTTAGTACAATCTTTAAAAATGCAATATTTCAAGTTCAAAAGTTACTCCGTTATTGTGAAGTCTACGTAGTTCATTTAGTTCTAAATCTACATAATTATCATACAAAAGTAAATATTCACTAGTCTTTGTTGAGCCATATAACCGAGGGGCTTTTTCTGCACATATTTGTATCCCAGCAACCAGATTTCTTCTACGAATTTACTCAGGTCTTCCGAGAATCTCGAAATATAAAGTCAGAACTTTTTACCATTTCATCCAGCCAAGCACATACAGATATGAATCAGTTCACAATGGGAACTTGTAATCAGATGGTTATCGCGACATCTGATCAAGATGTGGTAGCCGCTCAAAATGTTGGAGATATGAACTACCACAATGAGACAAGCATGACAGTAGACACTGGCAAGAATCATGTGGCCACTACTGACTTGGATTTGGCTCCTTCATCTCAATACGGTAAGACAGACTCCAATCTCTATTCTTCTAATTTCAAGTGACTAACAATGTATAATCTTCTTGCAGACCAAAAACGAGTTGTTCCACCTGAGATTGTTTACAAGATCCTCGATCTTCTCTACGAGAAACATGATATGCCGACAATCTGGTGTATTTCTCTTTTCGCCCGTATCTACTATCATTATACCGCGGAATTTTACAATCGATTTGGAATTCGTCTTACAAGAAAGGAAACGAGAGAGCTAGCCCCACTTCTTAAGAACTGGATGGGAGATCAATACCGAATCATGCGCTTACAGACCATGGATACAATATGCTCGACAGCCTTATTCCACAACAATACCATGTTTCTCTCGCGCAAAGTCTTCGGCGACACAGATGCAAAGGAACGAGCTCTGTGCCAGAGGTTCGAAGACTATAATAATTTCACAGCTCCGCTGAACAATACACTCCATAGGCTTCCATGCTACAACGGTCTCCGCATTCCAGATCCAACTAGAAAGGGAACAGATTGGTATGAAGAGACGGCTAAGTCCTTGTTGCTTTGCATTATCCAGAATTGGGACAAAGGCAGCGGAAAACCTATCAATTCCTGGTTCGAGAATCAAGAATCGCCAGAGTATCCTGCTCGTCAACACTTTTGGCAGGAATACTTGCACAGTAGTCTACGAGTATGGGCTCATTGCGAAGGAGAGGAGTTTGGAGGCAAGCCTTCGTGGAGAAGACGTATATGTAATTTACCCGGTAAATACAATCGGCCATATTCGAGAAAGCCGAACTGGACTTACAATGGTTTTGATAATTTACATAGGGGTCATTATATACAAGAGGGCAAAAGCAAGGAGGAGGTTATGCAAATGGTACCAGATCACACTATTCTCAAATGGCTGATGCATCATAATGGCGAGGGCTGGGTTACCAAGGCTATCTGTTTCCCGAAAGAAACTTCAATGAAAGAAGTCTTGAAAGCCTTTGAGAGAGATATCGAGGAGTCTTGGGGTCCGTTGGATTAGCGATATGGAGTTTGCAGGAAGACGAGGCGGAATTGTTGTTCTCCCATGTGTCCAATAGTTCTACATGCAGGCAGTTTAGGTGTAGCGTGCCATTGGGAGCAGGGTTCCATCACTCAGCTTATGTATAATTAGCAGCTTTACAGGTTGTAATTCAAATTAATAAAATATCCCGAACTATTTCTGATACTTCGACGCTGAACAATGCCTTGAGTATAACCAGTTGTATCATTTTGATGTAGGACTGCAGGCACCTGCTCACATTCCTGGCAGTAAAAGCACTTTATACTAGTCTGGTACAGTATCTTGCGTGTGATTTTACTTTTTTATTATTTCTAGCCTATTTACTTCACATTGATATTCATGTAGCACATGGTTTTGAAGTTGAGAGTGCATGTTTCTGAATAATGGCATCACTACATTGTGGAGAAGTAAAAATTACAGTTGATTCCTTTGCTAGCCTGTCCTGCAGTAACTTTTGATATGTAACATGATTGATAAATTGGAAGACCCCCACTATATTCCCTGATTTCATCCAAATGGCTTGCAGAAACGGTAAGGTAGCAGTGCAAATCATTGGAGGGGAAAGGAGAAACACTTCAAGAACTGAATGTAACTAGCCAGCCCGCTGATCAACATCTAAGAATTGAGCCATGAAACCAAACCAGATAACAAAAGAACTCCTAATTCATTGATGAAGGTGCTTAGCACTGTACAACATGTAGAATTGGTATCTTTGATCTCAATCTTCGTATGATAGCCAGTACCTCTCATTACACGCAGTGGCTTCTGGTGTCATAGCCTTCCGAACTTATCATCTGAATCTCTCACTTGCCTCTTAAGCTTTTTCAACTCTTTTGAATCTCTGTTGTTCCTCTTATGTACCCAATTCCACAATATGCTATCAAGATTCGAAAGATAGAACTCATGCGGAATAAATCTCGGATGACGGCCAAGAATAAAAACATTGGTTTCTCGATATCTCTTACAGCTGACGATTATATTAAGTAGTTCTCGGGCGGCTGTAGGATACCACTGCATACCCATTCCATATGGACTTGACAATATCTTAACAATTGGGGAATGGAAAGGTATATTTAATGGCCAAATTTTAAATGGGAACTCTTTCCAATGTCGAAGTCTCGCTGCGAGTTCCTTTTCACGAGGGTGGATAGAATCGTCCTCAGATAAATTTCCGTATACCTCGCGGCGCAGAAACATGATCTGGCAGCCAACCGTCTCGTTGAGAAAAAGTTCCGAGACCTGGCGATAGTCAGGGCCAATCCATGTCTTCAGCGCCAGCGCGAGTCGTCTCATGCCGTATCTATCAAGAAAAGGTTGTTCCAAGGAAGTCGGGAAACATGATGAGGTAGATGATCTCTGTTGCATGGAATATTGTGTTTTTAGGAAGTCCCAGTATAAATGCGCAGTAAGACCAAGGCAGATTATTGTAGGTCGATTCAATTTCTCGTCGTCGGCTTCTACCATAACTTCGATGAGCCGGAGAATAATCTCAGGTAGTAGGAGCTGTTTGTTATGGGGCGTAGCTGCTGCCATTGTCGTAATTGATTCTTTGTCTGTGTTTGGATAGTCGATCATTGGGGCATAGATGTTGGTTTCTATGGAATATTGCGCCATAGCCAATGCTGGTGGCTAGCGCGTTCTATCTCATGTATCAGAAGATGAATAGTAAGTGATCGCAATATTGATTGTGTAGGCTGGGAAGAAAAGCAACTTTGAAGGCTGGTTGCGAGTTTCATTGAGAGAAAACGGTGTATTTATCGCATTGATATCTCATGGATATTTGCATTAATTCAAATAAAACCAAGCGATGACGAAATCTGTTGAATTAATCGGTAGTATAGTTATTGAGCTGTCTAAGATGAACATTCTGGAAGAGGTACAGGAATAGTATCCGGTTCGACTAAATTTAAAAGCCAGCCGAGCTGCATCATAGACTGAAGAAATACCTAGGTAAATGGTGGAGATTAGGACATATGCCGAGAGAAGATTTAATGGCAAAAAATTTGCTATAAACATGTTAGTTCTATAAAGAGAAGTTTACAGTGTATCAGCACAATTCAGAGGAATGAAACTACACCTAATCAATTCCAACTAATGTAAAAGAGAATTGACCTGCTGTGTGTCACTATCTACTTAATTTTTGAATGTATGCTTCAGCTAAGCTTATGTATACTATTTGGAGTAGATTATTGTCGAGGCTGATGGGCAGCGGAATTTTGGTTTCTCAAAGTCAAGCTCAACGGTTCACATCAAGAGTTGTGGAATTCTTTGAATGATTTATATTCATCAGATTGTCTATAGCCATAGGAAAGGTAGAATTGTATGCGAATAAAGTTATATTCTATTGACTACTCCACCTGTGTCTTGCTGCTACAATTCTCTTGCTCACCATTAACACTTGTTTAATCCGAAATATGAATCCATTGAGACGTATAAGCTAATGTGCCTAAAAGGAGAACAAAGTAGAAATTGATTAGTTATGATGACACGAAACAGAGAATGGAATCACAGGAAGCAGGATAATTACTTACTTATTTTGGCAACTTCAACTTCACTATCAGTTGATCGTTGTTCTCGGCAGCAGAGCTTGTTGATGTATTCGTATCTGGGGAAGCTTTTAATCCGAACTTCACTGTACTTTCGGGAGTTTCCTTGATCTTGGACTTTTGATTCGTATCAGCAGCAATAAGCTCTGAAACAGTTGAAGGTATAGTTGGGGTCATAGCTGAAAAACTATTAGTACATCAACTCAGGCAAAGATTAATTCAGTAAGGGCCCGTTCGGATCGATTTTTTAGGCGATGTAGAGCTATATTTGTTGGCAATATAGGTCTAAATAAGTGTTTACCGAACGCGAATGTTGATCAACAATTTATATTGATAAAAAAAGCAATGAACCGAACACTGATATTGAGCTACAAAGAGCTACAAAATGTTGATCAACAAATTTGAAAATTTGTATAACAATCTTATCAAATCTGTAATGCAACTTTGATTAGCATTTATCAATATACTATCACTTTACATCTTGTAGGCTACAAATTTCAACCTTATATTCACAAATTTGGCCTAAATTATTAGTCAACATATTATTTTGACAACAAATTAAAAAAACGATCTGAACGGGCTCTAAGTATCATACCGTGTAGACCAATAAAGAATGGGGTTCCAATTGGATCCCGTCCAGGTTTTCTGGCCATTGACTTTGCCCATTGTCTTCTCAAACCTTTGTCTCTCCGTTTCTGCTTGTTCATATCATTGACCAACCTATTCAGAACTGCATCGGAAGTCTCTATTCCCTCAGGTTTCCTGTATTGACAGACGCTTTGAAGTGATGATAAGGAATCTTTAATATTGTCAATGCTTAATTAAAAATTGAAACCAGTCAAAGAAACCTACCACATTTCAGGATGACAATCAAAGCCTCAGAAGTGAGAATGCTATGGCTACCATATTCAGTCACGAGCAATTCCCTAACATTTTCACTTGAGTGATCTTCTTCAGAAACCTCACGTTTGCGTTTGTTGGTGGAGGGAGCATCCGTATTCAGGGAGGCTTCTTGTTAAACTTGCCTATATGGTGGACGTGGTGGACATGAGCCAAAGGTAACCCTTTGTGCTGATACTTCATTTCCCATTTTTGTTTGGGGAATAGACGCTGTTAAAATGTGAAGCTTGTTTGAAAGTCTTGTGTAAAATGGTTCAAAAAGCTCTCAAAAGCTTGGTATTGTTGAGACATTAAAATTTGTACAGCAGAAAGTAAACCTTGGCTAACCGATTTGGAGCTCGGGAAATACAGCCACGAATTTCCGGTCTTATTGAAGAATTTGTATTCACTAATAGTCGGCTCTTTAAGCAGCCGACTAGTTTCTATATAGACCCGGGAGTATATAAAAGAAGAGAGCAATGGTGCAGAAATTCTAGTTTACCGGCCTATTGAGGAAAATTACTATTACAACGTCTAGCACCTACTCCTAACATCAGGACTTGAATATTTATTGACTGAAAGTCAATGTCAACGTCAAGATTTCTAAGAAAGACTGACAAACAATCTGGTTATTGATTTTAGACATTTGTTGGACATAAAATTAGTTCCGAGTGCCTTTTTTTTCTATATAACCCAGATGCTTAGCTAATCCGAAAGGTGTGCAGTTCGTTTGTCTAATGTTCTTCCATATTTAGGAACCAACTTAGCTGGCCCATTGAATCTTTGAATGGGTAAAGATATGCAAGCAACTCGTCTCCCTGAGAAATATCACTCCTTTTCAAGGTTTTCTTAGTCTAATTTCATGAAAGATGGATTGTATGAATGCAGCGAAAAGACATGCCAAAAAGGTCAAAAAGCGCCAAGAACTTGAAGAAGCCAACAAGGCTTTCGGAAACAGCTTAAATTCAGACCAGTCTCTTTATTTTTTTCAGGAGACACCTGGTCATAATGTCAACACTCTCAAGGGCGATGGGAATCATTCCCAAATCGGTGATCCCAAAGACTTTATGAACAAATTAAGTAATTTTAAGTGACTTATGTACCCTACCCTAGCTGAGGCACCTCTGATACGGTCACTGATCTCAACCTACTCCAGAGACCGATATCCCCACTTCAAATGACAAAACTAAGAAACCCATTTTCCCAAAGGAACTTTTCTGCAGATTTTGACATCCTTTTGAAAGAGATACTGAGCGCTGATTTTTCAAAAATAGAGGAAAGTGTTGTACTGAATGTTGTAGCTGCATTTTGTCTGGGCCTTATGAATACTGACAACTGGGCCCTTTTGCACCGTGCTACTAAGACTCCTCGGACCTGGTCTATATGGTTTATCCTTTGAAGGATCAGTAAATATATCAAAACTCAGCGTCGTGCATTAGAAAAAGACCTCATATCTCAACTTCAATCCTGGATGGTGCCCAAATATCGATCGGCGCGGATTACAAACCTCGGGCATGGTAGAGTTCTGCATTTCGATATTCCGCGCCACACTCATAGCAACACGCTATTCTTGTCTCGCGAAGTCTATGGAGATGTTCTTGATTGGGATGAGGAGGAGATAAGATTAGTTAAGCGATGTACGTACCGAAAGATGATTCTACACAGAGCTCACTGTTACCAACGCGAGAACAGATGCATGAACCAACTTGACTTGGTATTTGGTGCGTCATATAGATCCAGGTCGATATCATATCTCCCTTATACTGCGTGGTCTTCTAAGCTTCCACGAGAACTTAAACCGCCCAAGCGTTTCTGCATGGGTCAGGAATGATACGAGGCTACAGCTATCAGTTATTACAGTAAGTTTGTTGTCTGCTGGAAAGGATGGGCCAGAGAGGTAACACAGAGGGCTTGGTCCTATTTCCAGAGAACCGATGTTTGTATATGGGCAATGAGCAAAAATGACGAAGAGAGTCTCACACCTAAGGTATTGAAAGTCAATAAAGAATTGAGAAGAATAGAGTCAACGTACAATCCACCACGTAGCTTTGTCGGCAGAAAGAGCAAAAGTAAGGCAAAGGGAAAACATCATGCACATCTAAATACTTTCCATTCAAGGGTGATGTAAGATATTCGCGATCTGATGAAGGATCATTCTGGTTTCATGTTGTTGAAGGGGATATTTGAAGATGATTATGGATGTTGTGTGTGGTAGGAAATTGTGTTTAGTTTCTCATAGTACCAATTGTCCCTTGGCAATTGTTTTTCATTGAACAACAATCAAAGACAAACTACAAACAAGATAACCATCTTATGACTCTCCTATTTTTCCTTATTTGGAAACTGATTTTGTGTCTTCACCGAAATGGTCGACGTCATGCGTATCTGTAAAACCTGATATTCGTTTTCAGAAAGAAAGGGGTGCATTTCATACTGGATACTTTAATGATTGTTTGTCTCATGATCGGGTCTCTCTTTATGTTTTTACCACAAGCGGCTTACTTCGTGTCAACTAATTGATAAGGATGTTAATACAACTGACGTTTCATAACAACGATTGATGGCATAGTGCTTGGTCTTTGAGAAGACAAATAGAATAAAACTAGAGCTTGCTTGCTCTTAGTATGTGGAGAAAGTATTCATGGATAGTCCTCCTAGATCCATCGCTTATATAGGTAGTTATCATTCTGTCACTCCTGTTCTAGTTATTTCTTGTAATTAGTCCAGTAATTGATTGCGATGTCATACACTAATATCTTCCATCATTTTGCAAAGCCTTTGAATACTTATATCATATTACTACTGGATCACTGATAATATATTCTCTCTATAGTCTCATATTCAGAGACACACTTAACAAAGAATTGCGGACTTAGGCTTGAAACTATGTTACTCTCTAGAATATATACAGTAATTATTCAATATCTAACCTAGTATGTACACATGATACGATTTTGTGTACTTTCACTATTTTTTAGTAGAATAATCAAAGAAACTATTCTCTTTCCTTTAATCACCATTCAAGAGCCTTCATCCCACTCTTCAATTATTTCATAACCATCAGAAATCACATTTTGGCCCTCGGCACTCGGATTCGCTTGTGACTATAAGTCTTTTACAGCAGCTGGTAAAGTAGGTTGAGCTAGTGTATTGAAAGGTTGCTTTCTTGGACATATAAATCTTCCAACTATTTTATTGACACACATAAAACTCCTCAAAACTTCTTCTGGACTACTATTCGCATTCTGTTCACTTAAGTCATACCAGGCTTCCAAACACCAGAACTTGACAATGACGAGCAACAATACTTCAATTTCGAACTCTCTGCAAGAAGTAGAGTTACCAGTGAGCTCGGCACCATCTAATGATATGATGAGCCAAGCGCTTACCTCGGGGCGGGTGCTGAGGTCCATCACCAAACCTAGCAATAAGAGGGCTTTCGACCAACAGGTAGCCTCAGCCAGACAACAGAAGCGAAGGCGCAACATCCCTATCCTCGAAGGAGAGGCTGGAGAGGATGGAGTTGTTGTTGGAGGAGTCTTGAAAGTAAAGGTAAAGCACAGAGACCTAACACAAGGTAAGCCACCAAGATCATGGCGTTTGCGCTTGAAGCGAACTGAAACTAATTTTCGGCTAAGCTTTTCTCATAAGAGATGACGGCACAGACTTGGTGATCCCGCACGAAGTATTCCTCCGCGTTCTCGATTTGATTTACGAAAAGGGTGACATCGCGACTTTGATTTGCCTGTGACTTGCGAGGACAGCGTTTTGGTGCTACAAAGAGCGACTGCATCATCGCAATTGCTTAAATCTCTCAGCATTGACTAAGATGAAACTAGCACCACGATTAAATAAGTGGATGGGCTTGAATTACCGAATTGCCTCCAAGAAAACCTTGTCATTCGCAGTTCGAAATGAATGCAACGTGATGTATCTATCACGACAGGTTTACGGCAAAAGAGGTAGCGACGAAGAGATTGCTATGACTGGCAGATACTACAGCCGGATTAGCCTGCAGATTCCACAACCAGGGGGTCGAGTATACCCTCTTTACAGAACGCTTGTCTCACCATTCGGCGAAGGTGTCGAGTGGAACGAAAAGGCACTATATGAAATCTTGCAGCTAGCGAAGTTCTGGAGGCGAGGATCGGGAGTTCGTTGGGACGAAGCTTTAGATAGCTTCTGGATTAATTACTTCTCCAGCCCTTTTAAAGACTGGGTAGGGGACTACACGGAGGACGAGTCGCCCAACGATGGTGACCACTATGAGCTTTTCGCTGCGAAACAAAAGTTAGAAGCATGGGAAGAGCAATTCCTTGATGGATATAAGCTATGGGAGGAGGAAGACGAATAATATTAGCTGGTTGCAATTCGGACTGGGGATATCAATATGGCACACACCATGAGTTTCGTTTTGATAATGATAGTTGGGGGATTGTTTGTGAAGGTATCGGCTGGCGGCAAAATTTAACAATGTTTTGAAAATATCTCAGCGGTAGTGCTAAAGTTCCAGAAAAATAGCATAATATTGAAACTTCTTCTAGTGCTTATTCATGCTTCAAAATGACTTGTCTAATGGCTTCCATCATGAACCCATAACACCTAGATAATATCCTCCATCGCCGTTTGATCAACGGTACCACCGATAATCCTATCTTCCGAATCACAATTACTTCCCTCAAAATTTTTCACTTTCTTGTCAAACTTCAGTAAAGTCTGTTTGACCTTCAACCTTCCTTTAATTCCCGCATCATCCATCCAATCTTCACGAAACTGATTGAAGTTTTTCCCATTGACCCAGTCCCAAATACAAGTATCTTGAAAAGTATGCCACGACTCACATATGGCTTTGAACCCGGGACCATCACCATTTAGTGTTGAATATTCCCATTTCTCAACCAGAAATAAGTATTCAGAGGCACTAGCATCGTACCAAGAATGACCCATTCCATACGGGCTTGGCAAATCAATCGTGTTATCTATCATCGCATGTAAGCCGCAGCTAGAATTTAGCTGCAGACCATCGAGATTCGCGGCATCGAGAATGGAGAGACAAGCAATGTATCTTTTCTCCAATCTTTCTTCTTCTCTCGTATACCCTTCCTCGTATTGATTCTTTGAAAGAAACATTGGGACTAAGCTTGGACCACCTTTACCACCCTTCCCCGACATCATTCGATATCTTTCTGGGACCCAATTCTGAAGGAAAGGTGCTAGAAGTGCTTGGTCTTCTTTTGGCAGATATCCCTCATAGATCATATCACTGCCCAGAGGGCACCATCGGGCCTTGAAAAAGGCCCAGTGAAGTTTACAGGTGAGTCCAAAGCATATTGAAGAGATAAGTTTTCCATCTTCCTGTTCACAAACGGTATCGACGATTTGACGAATTACCAAACCTGGAAGATCGGCGAAACTCTTTGGTGATTTGGTACTGATAATTTCTCTGGGCAAAATATGATCTGTAACGCTCTCTGGGACGGGCCAACTGATGGACTCAACCCGGAGTACTCCGTTGACATCTTTATTCACTTCGACCCACGAATCGACCGGCGCTGTCTTTTGGCGCTCAAATCTTGATCCATCTAGTAAAGGAGGAGATGGATGGGAGAAATAATTTGGTTGTCCCTTACTCTCCTGTTCTTGTACAGTACTTTGCATGGCGTTCAATTTCCGCTCGTGCTCTAGAGCGATGCTGGTATGTGCTGGTGATGCGTTTTTCGAGGGGGTTGAATGTGACTGTGCGGTAACAAGAGCAGACTCTCCTTCTTCGGATCCACTGTCTTCTTCATCTTCTGGTATCTTCGGCATGCCGTTTTTCCTGCGCTTGACTCCCAAAGTCATGACGTCTTCATCGCGTGCGAAGCTTTTTATCTTGAGTGCTGGTATTGACGATGAGTTAATGCTCCCGTCTTCTCTTTGAATGTTCGGCATAAGCTTTTTTGTACGAATATATCTTTGACCTCTTTGAGTCAAATTTCTATGATAATTCGTGAAATGGGGTGTTTGTTTTGAATTCTTTGAAGTTAAAATAGTGCGTTCTTCTAGCCGATGAAGTGCTAACGCAAGGTCTCTGCCATGCTTGGGTCCAGGGGCCGTGCCCTTAGCGATCGGAAGGTTCAGTGAATTTCCTGTATACTTCGAAAGCGGAAAACAAATATCCTTTTCCTCCTCTCTCTCGTTACCCTCTTCACTGTATTGATTTTTTTCGTCTCTGAAAGCAGTGGTATCACCCTTGTTCTCTTCAGGAATGTCGTTATTGAGCGGCAGACTCTTAGTTTCTGCTGCATATCTTCTAATTGGAACAGATCGGTCTTTTTCTTTTTCTTCACCATCTGCAGTCTCGCCGCTACCCTGGTGCGAATGTGCCTGACTCCAATTTCCTGTGAAATTTGGAATTTTCCAGGTCTTCTTTGCTCCCACTGAAATTGACCTGGCGTTCTCTTTGCACCTGTTCGCATTCTTACTTCCATATTCCTCGCTCTGTGATTTCTCAATGTCTGTATCCTCACTCTCTAACACTAAGTTTATAATCACAGGACCTTCCCCTTGACGCTTACTTGTTTGATCTACTGTCAATAGTAAACTTTTATTATTTTCTCGACGAATTCGGCAGAGCACAATTCTTCTTTCGAGTTTTCTTCTAAAAGATAGTCTTCTTTTGGTCTTGCGTCCGTGAGCATCCTTGGCTTTGGCGAGTAGACCTTTTCTTTTTCCAAGAGAGCGATCCCGAGAAGAAGCCAGATTTGCCTCGGAGTAGAGTAGATATAGAGAATGGGAAAGGCGGCTTGGGAACTGGTTAAATCTTTGCGATGGTCGCGGGGGTATCTTTTTTCTAATTTGTTTTGGCATATTGAGGGGAGAAATAAATATCTTGTTGATTCGGGGTGAGTTTGATGAGAATATAAGCTGGGTCTCTAATTCAATTGGCAACTCTGATCATCTTCTTTTGCGTGATGTTGATTGATTGAAAATTAGACTGAGTAAATTTCGGACTTTTGTAGATCTGTATGTTTGCGAGGGTGCGACGGAGAAAACCTTTTGCCTTGGGGCGTCTTCAGCCTATATAAATCTTCCTTCAACACATACGGCTCTAGCACGGTTTATCAATCAGCATCAATGATTCTGAATTTTTAATGCTTGCCGCGATAGCATAAGTCAGGCTTGTGATTTTAGCAATATTCTGCTGCTGTTCGTTCATTTGAGATATATGCTATTACTGTTCAACCATAATGTATAGAATCTTACAAAGCTCAAATAGGTTCGCCGTACTTTTCATTTAGAAGCTCAGATATCAAGAACATCTACCGATTCATCCTGTGCAACTACTTCTGCAAATCTCACTATGACACATCTCAGCTAACCCTGAACCCAATCGTCCCAGAAGTGCATTCCAGCGCCATTTCCCATCTTTCGAATGGAGCCTCGTCCACCTGCTCACAACTTTGATCCTCTGAGCTTTTCCGTCGACTTCAAACGTCGACCAGGTCGAGTGTTTTGGATAAATCTCGTACCTCTACGCTGTCTTCTGCTACGTTTCAATCTGAAAGAGCTCTTCTCAACTAATTGGAATGGAGATCCTAGCTTGGATGTATGGCATTTGAACTCAGTATCGTCGTCGTTGATAAACTCTGGTATAACATGAACCCAATCATCTAAACCTTCTACCTTATTGCAGGATTGGTTTCTGTTGCACTCTTCAGTTCTCTTGGAGGTTAGCTTTTATATTATAATAATAATGAATTATTATAATATTAGTGGAAGATCTAGTCAGTTTAGGCTTAGGGACAAATCGAATATATAAGAGTTATATTGAAGTCAATTTATAAAAGCTAATTTTAATTAGAATGAAATTGCTTGCTTTTTCCTAGGTTTTCTTTAAAGAATATCCTAGGTTTATATAGTTTATAATGAAATTCTAGTATTTTCCATGCTTACAAATAAGAT
>PQXK01000161.1:0-87938 GCA_004786245.1 Botrytis hyacinthi | reverse complement strand
GGGGGGGGGTTGAGTTTGACTTTTACACTGCGATTTGAATGTCTGCGAGATATCCACACAGCAATGATTTCCTGCCTAAAGAATGATGGTTCCTCCTATGAAGGTGGTATTAGCGAGATGTGATCTTAGAACTTCAAGTCTGTTAAACAATGAATTTTTCCCCTTAAGATTTCAGGAGATACATGCCTGTCACAACCGATAGATAGCATATAACGTCGCTAATATATTGTCTTCTTATCATGCCTGGTCTCGCGTACTAATAGACACACTAAATGGCGAGGACTAAAAATGTTCCCACCATGTTTCTCTATCAGTTGTGACTGTGTTGACATCATCGGCTCAGGGCGTCAAAGCAAACCGACATACATCTTTCTAAAAGATCAATAAAAGTCCTGAAATTATCAGCTTTTTTGAAATGAACATATAATCGTATGCATCAAATTTCGACACCAAGGCAGTAGCTTTGAAGATGAAATTCAATGTCGTTTGCGTTCCACGTCAAAAGACGATAAGCAGTAAATGATCTGACACCATAATTCGATAATCTGCTCAGAAAGTTGAGAGGTTGGACCTCGAAGGCCCGAATCGATTTCGATAAGGGACTATAACCGTCGCTGGACGATGTAATATGGAGGCAATTTGGTGACAAGTGGAAAGTGTAGACTGTTGGTATGGCAGAGTGACTCCGAGTTCAACGCTAAATATGAAAAGGGTGGACGAGTTTCCCACAGAGTCTCATAAAGCCCCAATCTGTGCACGTATGCGCAAGCAATGATGGAAACTCTTTATATTCTACAGGAATTTCTGAATGCGCCCAGTGAATAACGAATGCACTGACGCTTTTTGTCGATGCAGTTTTGGGCACCCAGAAGCGTCAGATTGATTAGTAAGCATGATGAGGCTGTCGAGCGGTCCCTCATATTCCGGTGACCGAACCAACCAGGTGCGAAGCTAAGCTCAATAGTTGCCGCGTCAAGGTTGACAACCTAGAACTCTCAAACAACTCCTTCTACATACCCTCCTTCTACATACCACCACAACAAATTTACCGTCTTTTTTGTAATTGTTCTTTGATTCGATACCCAAAACTAAATCAATTTATCTTTTGCCATAATGTCTGACGAAACTATTCGTAAGCCTGATAAGGACTTCTCCAAAGAGGTTGACACACAGCTTCCAGAAGCTGAACAGCTTGCACAGGTATAGCTCTCTTGTGATTGGAATCGTCTACGAGATTTTCTGACATATTTTACTTCACTAGACAAACGTGCAAGGTGCCATCGAGAAGCTTACAGTGTTGGAGAAACAAACAAGACAGGTCAGACTGAGA
The DNA here is from genome assembly GCA_004786245.1 of Botrytis hyacinthi. Classification (NCBI taxonomy): domain Eukaryota; kingdom Fungi; phylum Ascomycota; class Leotiomycetes; order Helotiales; family Sclerotiniaceae; genus Botrytis; species Botrytis hyacinthi. The sequence goes on along the minus strand of PQXK01000161.1, from coordinate 86,608 downwards.
CACTTTACACATAGGCGCAAGCCATTAACATTTCCAACAGGCATCAGATCTTGCATCAACATCCCGAATTCTTGTTGGAATTGTCACTATTTGCAAGAACGCCAACGATTGGAGTTTATTGAACGAACAAGTTCTGTTATTATCAAAGAAACATGGCCAACTTAAACAAGCTACAACAAAGATGGTACAGGTTGTTATGGAGTTCTTGGATTCGACACCAAACCTCGAGACGAAGCTTACAGTAATTGAAACATTGCGTACGGTGACGGAGGGAAAGATTTTCGTCGAAGTTGAGCGTGCCCGCGTTACTAGAATTCTCTCCGATATCAAGAAGGAACAGGGTGATCTCAAATCTGCAACGGACATTTTGTGCGAGTTGCAAGTAGAGACATTTGGATCTATGGAGAGGAGAGAAAAAACGGAATTCATCTTGGCACAGGTCGCATTATGTATAGAGAACAACGATTGGACACAAGCTGGAATCTTGAGCCGGAAGATTAGTACCAAATATCTGTCAAGAAAGCCAAAGAAGACTCCAGAGCAGTTAGTGAAGGAGGCAGAGGACCGAGAGAAAAGAAGAAAGAAGGGAGAGGATGTTCCAGAGCCAAAGGAGGACGATGTGACTGATCTTAAGTTGAAATACTACGAACACCAAATCACTTTGGCGAAGCATGATGACAAATACCTTGATGCCTGCAAGCATTACAGACAGGTTCTTGATACAGAAGCTGTTGAGGAGGATCCCCAGAAGCTTCAATCCGTAAGTTTTGAACTTTCACTTCTCTCCAGAACAGAACTAATAAGCACAGGTTTTGCAAAGAATCATCTACTACGTCATCTTAGCCCCTTACGATAACGAACAATCCGATCTTCTCCACCGCGTCCACAAAGATACTCGCAACAGCCAAGTATCTCTCGATGCCCAACTCCTCAAGCTTTTCACAGTTCCCGAACTCATGAGATGGCCCGAGGTCTCGAAGATATTTGGCCCACACCTCTGTGGAACCGATGTTTTTGATGTTTCACAAGGTCAATCTGCAGACCCCAAAGCAAATAAGCGTTGGGAAGATCTACGCAAGCGTGTGATCGAACACAACGTTCGAGTTGTTGCCAAATACTATACTCGAATCCAAATGCCCCGATTGACACAACTTCTCGATTTGACGGAAGACGAGACGGAGAAATACATCAGCGAATTGGTCACTGCCAAAACTGTTTATGCCAAGATCGACAGACCTGCTCGTATCGTCAACTTTGCTAAGCCAAGAGATGCGGATGATGTCCTCAATGAATGGAGTGGAAATATGAAGAGTTTGTTGGGGTTGCTTGAAAGAATTGATCATTTGATCACCAAGGAGGAAATGATGGCTAGAATCCAACCAAACAAGTCATCAAAGGGCTCAAAAACTGGAAAGGTCAAGGCATGATGATCTTTCCTAATCTACCATTAATGATACCTACCTCTTTGTACAATTATTCTAGATTCTAAATGACATGAATCTCTTGCCCATGCCTATCTATCTAATTCTAGCTCTGTGATTTCATTGATCCTATATATACTCAATCCATTGATTAAAGTTATTCTCCAGCTTAGAAAGGAACATCCATATCCTCGACGCTCTCTTCAGCCACTGGCTTCTTTTCATCCAAACACTTAACCATAAATCCCACAGCCACATTACCAAACTCCTTTCCCATTGGCACAAAATGCCCTCCTGGATGATAGCACACCTCCCTGCTTTCCTCCTCGCTCGCCTCTACCAAAGCCATACTCCTATGTTCTTCCACGACCGTATCCAAACTCCCAATGACATGCAGAATACGTGTTTTTAGAGGGGGGGTATAAAATGCGGTGTATCCATCATAGGGTGCGTAGAAGCCGGAATAAGAAATACAGAATTTGAGGGGAGGGTGGTGGAGTTGTTGTTTCAGGGCAGTAAAGGAGGAGGGGTAGGGGATCGCTTCGGATGGGTTCTTGACGCATTGGAGCGCAAAAGCACTTTCGCGGTTTGCCTCCAATAAACTGGCTACAAAATATGCGGCGCATGCGCCTTGGGAAAATCCAATAACTCCATCAATTCCACCTGCTTCGCGGATTGTGGTTGCGATTGTATCGAGGCCTTTTTCAATGCCAGCATATCTAGCTCCGCCGGTCTCGCGTTTCCACCATCCGTATGCATCGGTTGGTGCTAAGAACGGGTCGGAAGAGGGCGTATATCCGGGAATGTCGGCTGGTAGAAGGGGGATTGGAGCGGTGGGATATAGGAGCTGGATGCCGCCGGGGTATACGGGATGAGAAGGGGGGAATTGGCGAGTGAGGAGTTTGGTTAGGGCCTTGGTCTTGGAATTGAAGGACGGCCCGGATTGAGTGTAGCCTGTATAAAATTAGTCATTCGAATTAAGAGGGCGAATACATGAAAGGAGGAGAAAACTACACACCATGCAACATCAAAATCTTAAGTTTCCTTGGTCCAGGCCCCTCCGCGGGTGTTGTGCCGTTTGTAGACATACTTTGGGTATCTGAGCAAAATCTACGGAAACGTGGCAAAACTATAGACCTAGAGGAAAGGGAAAAAACTTGAGCGTGGAAGAGAAACGGAGTTCGAGAGAGAGGAATCGAATAGACATGGTGCATTTTTGAGAGAGGATATCTATCAATGGAGATAAGGAGGGGACATGACAAACTCGGGTCAGCCTTGCGCTAGGCTTGTTTTGGGCCGGCGAGGTTGTGGGGTTGTGAGTCGAACATCTTTGCAGTAGTTTTAAATCTCAAATTGAGCAACTGTTGTTTTAGATGAGTATTGATGTTGCTATTCATCGTTTGTGGTCATCCTCCCCTTGTTTCGTAGACCGATTATCGCGCAGAACTCGATCATGATGCTCACGAGGTACTAAATTCGGTAAACAAAGATATCAAAAGCTTTCTAGATCTCTAATATGCAGCACTGAACAATATTCACATTCTAATTTGCAATGTCTTAAGAACTTGCAAACTTTTATCTGGCATAATAATGTACTGAAAATAGAAGAACCGGCTCGTCGCCGCCCCCTTGCTCCACTTTATAGGTGAACCTTAGCGAACATCATCCCTCTCCTTTCACTAAAATGCCAACCTATAAACTCAATCTGATACCGCAAAATCGACCCAGCTGTGACATTTGCTATAATGAACTTTAATATGTTCTGAAAAACATTTAAGAAAATAAAGACTTTCATCACATTTCTATCAATTTCCTAGAGCAAGGAATTTTACGTCCCGAAGGACGTGAAAAGGTCAGAGGCGTATGGGCTTCTACCGGACGGAAAGCCCGATTCCCTCGTAGCCTGAAGTTCTTACTATCTTTTGTTTATGAGATTCTCACAGCATTCATAAAAGAAAACACAACTTATTTACGAGATAAGGAATAGCATCGTGGGTCGACAATCTGCTTGTGAGAACAGCAGGAGAAGCCCATTCGTTTCAAAAGATCTGAAGTCTCAATCTCTCCGGTCGAACAGGCTACCAGAATCTCAAGAATCTCAAGAATATCATAAAAATGCGTTACTGGATCCCTAATCTTCTTGCTTCAACTTCCAGGTGGCGTTTGTGGTTTCAAATGACACCAATCCGCGACTCCACAAACGGAGCCTTCCAAAAGCCATCTCAATGATATATGCAATTTGCGATTACTTCGATTCCTGATTGAGCATTTTCTAATCAATTGAGGAAATACAGATACGGAGAGCTGGAACCCGGGTGCTTTCGCTTTTCCTTGGGCCTTATAATTCCAATTTCCAAGAACCCCCGTTCAAAATTCGAATAATGCAACACGAGGCTCCGAGCAAGCTTCCCGAATATCAACTATGACGCCTTACTATCAAATAAAACGAACAGCTTATCAGCCTGCGACTGAAGGGAATGGAGCTATCAGTTAAACATTTGACCATATTACCACACGCACTCATCGGCCTCTGCTCTCCAATATCCATCACCAAGTTCTTCTACGTCCTGCTCGTTTTCATAGAAAGTAGCATCATATTCCCGCATGATCTCCACCCTCTCGTCCATATCCACTGCCAAATTGATTCTCCCGAGATCTCTCGGCATGAAATTCTTCATGCCTTCATGTGTATCATATCTTAATACCCAAACACCTCCTCCATCTGTTGGCCATCCGAAGATTAAGTTTCTTTTCTGTGCATTAGCAAGAATTGAGGGCGATACATCTGCTTCTTGGTAGTCATCACCTAGAGAAGCCCATTTGATCGCGTGATGATGTTCGCTACTCCACCAGATTGCCCCAACTTTTCGCATCAAGATACAAAATTCATCCTCTCCAATAGGATCATGTGACCTTTGAGATGGGTAAAGACGATTCAGAGATAGGAAATTCATATCCACGATATTGGCATTTTCTTTGATGAAAATGCCACCGGTAGAGGGATACCCATAAACTGTGCAACCGATAGTGTTGAATATAGATCGCATGGTGTAGTTGAAGGCAGGATTGAGTAGACGACGTTCCGCTGCCATGCGGGAGGCCGCTTCAAGTACTGAGTCTACTGGACGAGGTTCATGAGCTGGAAAAGGAGATTGAAAGGTGCTATAAACCTTTTCGATAATCATGGGAGTAATGCCGAAGAAGTTTGCTAGGAAAAGGAGTACATAAATCCCTGCGCTAAGTGTATGTGAGTGGTATGCCAAGTGAAAAGAAGATGAGTCTTACCCGACACCTAAAACTGTTTGGAAAAGCATTTTAGTGAAATATTTTGAGTTCATGGGAATTATCTGCGGAATGCAACGAGCAATGGATAGAATTCTGTCATCTTTCTACTTCCTTGTCCTTGAAGTTGACGCTATAAGATGTTGTTGCCTAGTCTCGCTAAGCGGCTAGCATATTTGTTTTTGATACCATTGGAGATAATCCAATGGCTCTTCTGTTCACACACCACCTCCAGATAGTATCTTTTGTGCTCAAAATTGGTTCACACGTCTTTCACTCTACAACGCATGTAATTACTAAATCACCGTGGCCAACTTTTAATTTGCCTAGGCACTTTAGATCTAGAAATGACATTCTGAATCTCTTATTCATAGCATCAACGCCAAGCGTGAACGTGTGTATGAGGTTTAAATCTTGTGAGTGCAATTACTAGACTATTATGCTCAGCAGCGCAGTAACTCTGACTCCTTATGATCCTCTAGGTTGATGACTTGTTCTGAGTCATGTTTCCAACCCTCACCTCCCCCCAAAAATTCAATATGATTGCCCATCAAACAACTTTGTCCCGGCATCTTCAAATTCAGATTCTTCTTAATTCAAAGAAACCTGATCCCCTAGTAATGAATGCTTGGGCCAGCATTCAATCTGCCCCCTTGATTATGAGGTGTCCCCTTCCACAAGAACTGCATCTCTTCACAATTAAGATCCAAGAAAATCTTAACTCCTGACATCGTGAGGTCAGGCAGATATCTTCTCGAAAGAGCGAGAACAATAATGTCCCTCTTGAAAAGTTATTATTCAGTGTCAGACTTCTAATCCCGTAAGTCGCATTTAATATCGTGGTTTCTATCTTTCTTTGTCTGCATAAGTAACGCTTCAAGGTGTGCCTTGAAATCCTGAATAATCTCACCCTCTTCGTGTCTATGTTTCGCTCCTTTCCACTGTCTTATCTCTCTCGCTGAACGTTAGCTGGATGCTATTAGCCTCAAGTCTGAGTCGATGTGAACTCAAAAAACACCACAATTGAGTTTTCATCTGCAAGTTTTGTAGATTTCGAGACACGGAAGCGTGGATATAGCACCTCTCACCAAGCCAATCTTGGTGTTGATAGATCAGACTATAGTATCTATATCTCGGATCATCTGAATAAAGCTATTAGTTACACATCGGTACACCGCGCGAATGTATTTAGACCAGCGTTATATCTACACTCTTCGCTTTCAATTCGTGCTGTTATGTTTCTCACGTTATTCATCAATCTTTTGATGTCCTCTTGTTTTAAAGCCCACTTCATCTTGCACAAAAGTGCCTTTGCTTGACCGTTCAGTCTTTGCTGAGTCTCCCAATCTTCTAAAGGCCAAAACGGGAATTTCTCCTGGTTGAGTTTACATACAAACTTCTTCTAACATCAAATTCTTAGGCGTGATTTCCTCTAAGCTCTTATTTATGACTACTACTTCGATCCTTGAATATCTATTTAACCTCCAATATCCCATCTGAAAGTATTGTATTCCCTCGAGCATAGTGCCCACTTCTATTTCTGTCGGGTTGACAACTTGAGTGTAGCGAAACCATAGTGCACTAATGTGAGAAGTTAATTGTTAGATCTGACAGACGGCTCCTATGGCGGATGAAGTATCTATTGTTTTGCACTACTAAAGAGCTACAAAAAGTACAGTAATTGCATAGAAGATAAAATAAGATATTTCCGAGCCAGAAATCCAAGAAGTCACCGTCAGAGTGCACCTGGCTGATTCTTTCGAGCACATAAGCTGCTACACAAGAGAAAGCCACTACGAAAGCATTTTGATGACAGTTTAGATAGCCACTAGAATTTCTCACACGAAAGAGGCGGTCCAGTGCACCTGATAATGCAGGACTATTGTCTATTTGGCCGCCATAAAGCAAGCAACACGCAGTGCTCTTTCCAAGGAAGAAACTTCTTCAAAATATCTACACCGATAAGATATAGTTAAAAGACATTGCCATTAGATCACCCATCCCTTTTCTCTTCAAAGAGGAGCTAAATATAGCAATTTTCCACCACGATTCCTCATCTTCAAACTTTCCAAGACCTCCTGTACCCTCTCCGATCCAGTTCTCTGGGTCGTTAGGTATTCTCAATCGAGGACAAGGACTAGATACTGGTTGCGATATACTCTTGAACGTTAAAAAACTTTAGAGGCTTCTCTGAAAATGCTTCTCTAATCTAGACTAGGATGATAATACTCGAAAATTTATATAGAATACATACTCAAAATATTGACCAGTAGATCGATATGGCCCCGTTGACCTCGCTATCGTAAGTGGACATCCATAACTTTCAAATTTTTTGATTACAGAAGATTGGGATTGGATGGGCAACTAAGGTGGAAAGTCGAGACGGAAAATTTTCATTACACTAGTGTCGTAGGGGTGATTCGATGGTGATCTGTAAGCTACTGAGGGAGGGGAAAGAAAGTTTTCGGTAGAACAACGAGTAACGGTGCTTGGGTTTTCTTGAATTCGTTGTGATTCTGGATGTATGAATAGAGGGGAAATTGACAACGAGACTATAGAGAGGTAGGAATTGATAAGTTATTGGATTCTCGACAACGATACAGGCAAATTATGGCTGTACGGGAATAGTGATGGTACTCGTTTATATAGCTTTTGACGATGTTAAATTTGTTCACCGAAACAGTGTAATGGATCATAATAGAGTGAGGTCCGATCTATCATTCGAGTAGCTTTCGGTTATTCATTCATTTTATCAATACTAACATATGATATAATACTAGATATACCTACAAGTTCTTGAATCACATGGTTGATTTCATTCGAAATTTAAAGATCATATGATATTTGTCCTCAGTCATACGATATTCATATAGCAATCGTAAGTTAGCTTTGTACAGTCAGCCATCGATTTGAGTATCACATAATATTCAAACCCCCAGATCGCAGAGCAGAGAATGTCACGAAAACTATAAGGTCTGTACAATGTCCAATGTCTGGGCCGCCGTTATTCCACGTGTGATGGGTGACAGAAGACAATTTGAAAATTTGACAACCGTAGCACTTGGATACTACGACAAGCGTGATTGGTATCACCAAAAGTCTCACTGCAATGACAATCGAGAGGCACAAAAGGCGAGTGTCACAAAAATACGAGTTAAGACGAGACATACATATATACCGGCGGGAATGTTAGGATGAACGCGGTACGTGCGTTGAAAGCCTCAAAGGATCAAGTCCTGAGTTTCACGGCAGTGTGGTCTGTACTTCGTAGGACACTGGTAACACTTTACGGCATGAAATTTGAACCACTGCCGAAATTGGAGAAGCCCTCGTTCGTTCACTGCGCTGGCACGGCTGGCAGCCACGTTCCAGTGTATAAGAAAGAAAAACGAATCTCTGGAGTCACGACACCCGGGATCGTCAAGCCGGCATAGTGTTAATCTCTTTCTTGAAAGGATGAGAGGGCTAGAAGGAAAGGGAACCTCTGGAGCAAATGCGGAGAAGTGCTACTTTGCAAATTTTCAGGACTGACATGCTGGCATGCAATTTCGGAAAGTATGGGCAGAAGTTTACGTGGAAATATTTTTGAGAAGGATGAACATTGAACAGCAAATTGAAGAAACCGAATCCGAACGCGTATCCACTCTCGAACCCAGGATGAAATATGAAAAATATGCAATTCACAAGTCCCACAAAACTAGTGAAGTTTTCTCCGTTCCTCTCCTCCATCGGTTCGCACCCGCCTTGCGTAGATACGACTCCACCATGACGATATCAAGACTCGATGTTGAATCTGGGCCGATTATTCAATAAATTGAAAACAACCGCGTAAACAATATTGAACTTTAATATACATAGTCCGTAAATTGAAGGCCAAAGTAAATATAGTGTAAAGACCCCATAGTTCATTTCCGCTTATCGCCAGGAAATGTCTTAGACTCTTGGGGGCGCTTGATATCGACACTAACGCCATATTAAACCTCTTTGTATATTGCACGTGAATAGATAGATGGAGGGAGGATCTGCGTTTGCGTTATAATTAGGATGATCGTTGCGCAAGTTGAAAAAGAACATTGAAATACGACTGTGATAAAATCTGAGGGCGGCGAGCGCGGAGAATTTTTTGTGAGAAATAGGAGAAAGGAACACGTTCTCGTATTACCTCACCTCACTTCTCAGTCTTTTGTTGCTTGTCACCTACGGAAAGACGGTGTGATGAAAATCCGATTATCTTGCTTGCACATGCTTCCCGTGTACTGTACCTTTTCTTTCCCCCCTCGAGTTTGAGTAAGATGCAAGATGTGTGTACCTGCAGATTTTTCTAACTGTCTTTGATGCACGCAATTCGCCAATGCAAGGCAAGATCTCGAGACTCGAGCTGACATAAGATTCCCATTCCCAACCTCCTGAGCTGATGATACATGAGATGAAAATGGGAATACGGCAAATACGAAAAGTGCGAAGAGAAAAGAGCGAGCATGAAGCAACAAGAAGGAAGGATTTCTTTCGTACAAAGTAAATACCTCTTTGGACTGGGGCGGAATTTCAGAGTCTCTTGAAGCAAAATGAACACATGTGATTTGTTCTTGAACTCTGTGAAAATAATCAAAGATGGGTTTCAACAGGTTTTTGGCCCTTGTAACATAATCCTTGATCCTCTAGCGAAGCGAATAGAGAATCTATTTAATCTGAAACGATGGGATGAGATTGCTCGGACTAGAGTCTTGGATAGGAAACCACGAGGGTAGCAGGGATTATGATTGTGATTGTGTGAGATAGAATAGGACAATCACCTACGAGGTTACTACTGTACGTAGCAAGTGGAAGAGTGGAATGAAGATGTCTAATTTGAAGATGCCGAATTTATTGAAAAGCTTCCGGCGTTTCGCTGATACAGAGTAGTAGAGGATTATAGCGTGTGATTCGCATGCGTGGTATTTGCTTGAAGCTTTTTGAGTAAGTATAGTGCGAGTGTATATGAGTACCAACAGGTGATTAGTAGCTATCCCCAAGAGCTGATTAATCTGTTTGCATTTGTCTCTGTTGTGTGGTGTTGTTTTGTGTTGTGTTGCTATTTCCACCCTCCTTGCTTGTTCCTGGATTCGCCCGTTTTCCCTGCGGCCGTTACTCACAGGCTAAAAGGAGATGGCAGGAGCTGGGGTGCTTTGGTGTTTGGTATCGAAATAGGTTGGTAACTAAGATAATGCATCATGATAAGGAAGGTGTAACTGTGTAAGACGAATGATAAAAGCGGCCATGAATACTACGCTCTGCTAGGTATTCTATTGGTTGTTCGTTCGACGCGAGCCCCGTAACGCATCAAAAGAAATACTGCTGCTTTGACATTTCATACTCTTCTAGAACAAGTGATCAACTAAACCAACTAAACCAACTAAACCAACTAAACCATCTAAATCACCTAATTAGACCTCAAAATGTATACTTAGGTATGGCGTGGACTTAGCTTTCAACCCACTAATGAAATCGAGATACAAAAACTAAATCTACGACATTTCTTTTAGTCCCTGCAAATGTGGTGACCCGCAGAAAACTCTCGAGGCCTCTTTGACGACCTGTAAACAAAAAAAAAAAACACCTTTCCAAGAATTCAGGTCCGATCAATCAATAACCACGGTCCCTTGCAACTGGAACCTTTCCTTTTTCAACTCTATCGTACCGTACGGAGCATTGTTATTTCCTCTCCAATGTCTTTCTATCACCTTGCATAAGCATGGGACAGATTTTGTATGACGAGAGACATAGCCCTTACCCATGGATCAAATGGTATGGGTCATGGATAATTCGGGGAACAAGGTATAGAAACCTTTGTCCAGATTGAAGGCCTTTCTGCAAGATTCATGCCCCTCAGCCAGTCAAATTATCACATTGAAGGGTCGAATAGAGCACTTTGAATGTCTACCCTGCACGGCACCGTTTTCTCTGCACTGCTGTCCACACCAAGTACTTCGTCTATGTACTGCGTGCCCCCATTCCCCTCATTTATACGAAGAAAATAGAGCATGTACCCTTAGGAAGAGCCCCCTCAATTTGTTAATTGCCAGGTTCTCATCAGGGGAGTAGATATTGTTCAGACCATTCTCTTTGCTGACCGGAGCGAACAAATTTATGTGATTCGAGAAGAATATCGTAGATCCTTCCTTCCTATTTGTCGAAGCGTTTCCCAAGTCACCACTTCCTTTCTCAACGCCCTTCTCGATTTTGAACTCGAACCCGAACTCGAACTCGAACTCGACTCAATTCGATTTCCTGTGGCTTTCATTTCATTGTCGATAACTTTCTTTAAATTCATAACCCAAGCCTTGCGCTTCTGCATTGCTTGATCGACCGACGGGCTCGAAGCTCTTTTTTGGATACAATAGGCTGGCGATAGGATCTCGATTCTGAAACGACCAAAGAATACCTACCTACCTACAAGCTTCGAAAGCTTCCTTCTACATACAATCAAATTCCCTCGTCAAAATAAACACTGGCACCCAATCTTTCAACTTGTACCTAGAGAGACTGGCTTCTCCCACATTAAGCAGGTTTGAAGATCAGAAAGTTTGAGGTCGACGAAGGGATTTATACATTTTCTCTTCGACTTCAGGAAGCTATCGGGGATATTGGGAGAGAAGGAAGAATAATTCAGGGAAGGCTTCATACCAATCCAAGGATCTACGCAGGCTTGCGAAACACCAAATGTATGTGAGCGATTTCAACATACTCGATGATTACCCGTAGTGTGCCATAGTAAGGAATTTTCGGCCTTTTGGTTTAGTTGTGACGAGCTCGTTGCATGGGATCATTCTCATATCTCATACTGCTATTACTTTTCTCGATTGTTCACTAAGGCACACTATCTATTTGGAGTTTCTTTTTAGCCAAAAGCCCTTGAGAGTTGATACCGAGACCATCTTGTATCTTGCCCTATGGCCCCTCTTCGTCTCCAGTCAATCTTTTGCCCCTGGTTCTATTGTGCTCTCTTGCTTTCATTGCGCGCAGGTCATTTGTCGCTGGCGATAGTTACTAATTGATTGTGCTTGAGTAGTTTACACTCTCTAAAATTGCCACAGTGCACATTCAACTTTATAGATTGCCTTGATTGGCTTTTCCATTCACTACATACGAATCACCTTCGAGCTTTGATATGCGAAAGTATACAACGGTTTAATAGATATTCAATCCTTCTTTATCTTCATTAACGGTTCCCAGTGAACCGAAATTACGCTCTTTAGCAATTTTATATTCTTCTAACATCAAGGTTCGCCCTCAACATCTTTCAAAAAGGAAAGAAAAGAAAATCGGTACGCAAGCTCAATCGCCGGCTGAAAGTTTCATTGTGGCGCGGCATATCCTAGGAAAAGCTATTGGTCATTTACAAGTTGGTGGAAAAAGAAACCTATTCAAGCGCGAAAATAATAATCTCAACGAAACGGCTTCATGCAGATACGAACGAAATAAATACACGGAAGAATCCGAGTGATTGGATATTGGTCCGAATTTGCGGATACCTCAATATCATTTCACTATTGGTAGTACGAACAGTTTAATATCTCTATCAGATGAGTCAACAACAATGGGATGCGCCGACAAGAGGTGGATCGGTGAAGAGGGCGAGAGAAAGAGCGGCAGCAGGTAGGCCTACCGAATCGATACCCGCACCAAGACCTTATGATCCTTCATCACCGAGCAATATTCCAAGTCCACCAAGAGCAAAATTTCAAAATCCACCAGGAACGTCCAAGAATGGTGGTCAAAGTGCAGTTGGTCTGGCGATTTCTCGACCTACTCAAGTACCACAATGGCCGTTAATGGGAACAAACCCTGGTCCAGATTCTCAGCAGTATCAACCTCCTCCTAATCGCGGCCCACCTCCTCAGAGACCACCAAGACCCAGTCATGTACCTTCAATCCTTGATTCGTCCAGAATACAAGATATCACCCCAACCTTTCAATATCAACCACAACCACCTCCACAACCAAAAAATTTATACGCACCACCACAAACACGTGGCTCGCCACGAAATCGAGACGATGAATTTGATCAAAACTACCAATCATTGCAATCGCCTTTGTCATCATCACGTCCTTCGACTGTTTCATCAGTTGGTACAATACCCGACTTTCCTGTTCCCGTACCAGCCATCCCACCATCGGCAAGGAGAAGTGCTAATCTAGGACCACCGCCAACCTCCCGAAGAGGCGCCTCGTCATATTATTCCCAAGCTTTCTTTGTCTCCCCGATCCCAGAGGTATCAGAGGGCATGGGCCTCAGTCCACGAACACTCCCAGGTTCACATAGTTCATATGCATCAAGTGCAGCTATACCCTCGAGTTGGGGACCAGAATCGCCTGGTTATTATCGATCGGATGAGGATGACGATGATTATGAAGATGATAGAAGGTTCGATGCAGTATCAGAAGGTCGGGAGTCTCGAGGGTCGGATGACAATGACGATCGAGGATTGATTAGAAGTGCTAGTATTGGCAAGCGAGCGAGACCGTCCATGATCGTGACCCGATCCTCAGGTCAGATCGACCCAGCACGACTTGCTGCAATGCCCATGCCGCCATCCGACAACAAGAGACTGGGCCCAACACCATTACAAAAACCAACGCTCAGTCCCGCAGAAGCTCAAAGATCAACGCAATGGCCAATGCAAGGAAATCCAAATTCACCTTTAGCTGGTGGTACTGGTCTTATTGACCCTACCCCATCAAGCTCTGACGAATCAGTTCCGACCGTCGCTATGGCCGTAACGACCGATCTACCCTCACGAGATAGAACGAAGAGCCCTGGTGTAAGCGCTATGCTCGGGGCATATCAAGCAGCAAGTGCATTACCTAGTGACTCGATTAGGACAAAGTCGCCCTTTGTAAACGAGAGAGGACCTTTTAGCAGGCTATCAGCAATCCGTCGACCACCACGTCTCAATATTGATGCCGTAAGGGACGCAGAGGCAAGAGGCAGTTTGACAAGTTTACCGGATCTGATTAGGAGAGCAACAAGATTAGCGTCATTGATGGATCGCGGCAAAAGACCAGGAAGCCGAATGGGTCTTGATGATTTTCCAAGTGACAGAGACTTTCCCAGCGAGAAAGAAATTGAACGTAAGTGCTGGCCATGTCCCTATTACAATACAAACTCTAACATATCTCAGTTTCTCCCAACTATGACAGACGAGGTTCTACCCTCTCCGGAATGTTATCAGCTTTTCCACCTCCCGGTCGTGAGACGCCTGCCCGCGATGCTCCACGACCTTTATCGATGTGGCCAGAATACGATCCAAACGATCCAAAATCTGTCGCACCTGGAAAGAAACAAAGAAAGTGTTGTGGTCTACCTTGCTGGGGGTTCATTGTCGTTTTAATAATTCTACTCATAATAATTGCGGCCGCCGTCGTCGTACCTCTTAAATTTCTCGTAATTGACAAACCCTCCACAAGTACCACTGCAACCGCAACTACTGTACAAAGCTGCACTGCAAACACCTCAACTGCCTGTAAGAATGGCGGAACCTCTTTCGTCGACAATGGTATCTGTACTTGTTTATGCATAAATGGATTTACAGGTAGCACATGCGCAGTCTCGGGATCTTCGGGCTGCACAACAACGTCATCAAGCACTGCCGCAAACACTACCATTGGCGACTCTATACCCCGACTCATTTCGGCCGCTCAAACCAACTTTTCGATCCCCTTGTTTGAGAACACAATTCTAGCAAGATTTAACAAAGGAAATTTGAGTTGTGCGTCGGAAAATTCCCTAGTTACTTTTGATGGAAGTGATGAAAGAATGGGAGATGCGAGTGCTGAAGTGACGTCTGCCACGGACAAGAAGTTGAAGAAGGACGTGCAGCCGGACCCCACAGATATTGAGATTCGAGCAATTGCAAGTCCAGACTCAACATTCATATCAACAAATATCATCTCAGTAGACTCTTCCACTACTCAAGCAACACCTACTTCCTCTCAGTCTCAGGCCACTCAAACTGTCTCAGCAGCATCGACCTCTGTTGCCTCACCTTCTACAACTTCCTCTCCAACCACAACAGGAACTGCATCTGTAACTTTGACAACCTCCACCATTAACCCAACAGCCATCTTCACTATTACCGAGGAGGTGCTAGATTTTGCAAGAGTCACAGTCCTTTTTGTTTTGCAGCAAGAAAACTTGGATAATGCAGTATCCGCACAAGGAGAATTGCAAAAGTTTTTTAATCAACAAAGCTCCGAGAACTTATCTGCAATGAATGTTTCGATGGGAGGCGGTAATACTGTTAATTTGGTGGAATTCAAAGTAGATTTGGGTAATGGAACTGTGGGTCAAAAGAACACGGTCTTAAAATAATTGTGCTTAGTTGGTTGTTCGGTCAGATTCAAAGTACAAGGGCTGTGACTCGGGGAGATGACAGGGTATGGGGTTAGAAGGAAGGTTATGAAGTTTTGTATATCAACTGTAGCGATTAGTAACTGCTCTGCTTTTATGGATACCCAAAATGCGGAGATAGTGTGGGTGGGTAACGAGAAATTTGTACATAGAATCGAATATCTTTTTTCGAAAACTCTTTCATTGACTACGGTTTCTTTATGGCTTGTATGAATATAATGTCTCTGCTATTTTGTTTTCTTTTTCAGACTTCTTTTTCGATGCAAAGTGGGTCTAATTCGAGAGATGGGCTTGATTGGGGGAGGATTTGTGGTCGTGTTCTCTGAGCGAATACGACCTTCTAGAAAAGTTTCCGGGATTTTCTCTTCGTCTAGACGGTCTTTGAGTACACATGAATTGGGATTGTGTGTCTCGGAGTGAACGTGGAAGGGAACAAGGGCGCCATGCAGAAGAAGTGGTGAATTTGTGAAGTTGTGGAGCCGATTGGGCGGCACAATGGCATACTGAGTGAAGACGAGGTGACTGGAAGACTGCATTTAGCGTGGGAGTGACGCTGAGGTTTATGACTGAGAGAGGAGAGGAAAAGAGAGGACGAGGGCTTTTTTGGGTCCATTCTAAGGGTGTAGTAGGTAGTGCTAGCGAAGTGGAAATTGGTGGAGGAAAGAGAGAAGCGAGCAGGTGATGAAATATAGATGTTAACGAAAAGAAAATGTTACCCTTACTTCAGCTTTCCACTTCAATGCTTCATGCGTTCTTCTTAGGAGATTAATAGCTTTCTATATGGTATGCAAGAGTCGTGATTGCCGAGTGAAGGGGTGGAGAAATTATGATCAAGGAAAGCTGGATTTATACCCGTCCCGCCACCGCAGACATGTACTTGGACATAGGGGGTGTCATGATTTCGTCATTCTTGCTGAAACTTAGCAAAAGATGACAGAGAAACTTTGAAGTGTTTGCCTGGGGAAAGATGAAGTGGAAATCCCAGGTATTAATTGGAAGGTATTCACTAGAGCGGGGTAGCCCCTCTGTTCTGTTAGAAGATCCTTTTGAAGCCAAACCGCCTTCTCGTATTCACTGACCAAAATTCAAGAAAGCCAACAAAAAGTCGAGCTCCAGCTGCCGCAGCGCACATGTTATAAGCTCCTACCAACCCTCGATAAGCCCACCACAAACACTTTTTTTTCCCTCTGAACCCCTACACAAAGTACAATCCACAGAACAATCAAGATGTCATTCAACCGTAGGAGCTCATCTTCACACAAGGAGCCACAAGCTGATGGAAGTCAAGTCAAAGACACCAACCTCGACCAAGCATCATCTGGACCGTCAGTAATGATGGGCGAAGAATCAAAGGACAAAAACCCTCCCGAGGGTAAGCCAGCCAAGAAAAAAAGAGAACGAAAGCATCGTCAAGGATTTTACAATCGTGATCGAAGAATGCATGGAGTCCAGCGTACATTTGGATTCTGGGAACCTGCAGGTCGCGAAGGTGCAGAGCAAGATGCAGCAAGTATGCAATCCATCTTGTACATGATTTTTATCCCACATTGATGGAATTTGGCTAGCTAAACAAAGATGAATCTAATTCCGACTGGACTTCTACTTCCGAATGGGATTCCGATGCACCATACCCTCTTCCCCAGATTCAGAATTGCAACCTCCGCGACTACAACATACCTGTCAATGATAAACTCCCATGGATAATCTTAGATTGCAACAATTCATACTTACAGAGACTAAAGATATCCTTACGAGCTCATGCATTTCTTGGCTACAAAAACATCATTGTGCTTTGGTAGCTAGGGAAGGATGGGGCAATGGCAAGAAAGGTTCTTTGGAGTTGTACCATGAGATGTTCGAATCTTCGGCTGAGATTAAAGATAAAACTTTACAACTCGTCGCAGGAGAGACCGCGGAAATCTTCTTGACACTTCTCGAGAAGGTGCGACAGATTAGACACTGCGTCTTCCGCCGCAGCTGTTGCATCGATATCCCTATCATTATCGTCGAACTTATGTTAGAAGATGCAATTCGCCTTACGAGAATGGTAGGAGGACGAAAGAGCTTGCCGATTCTAGAGAAGCTCCGTAATCGACTTACTCGGGAGATTGCTTTGAATGGAGATATTGAGGCTGCATCGGACAGATTGAGATCATTGTTTAAGCAAGAAGGGCTTGATCTGAAAGATGAGATTCAGGTTCGTGCGATTAGAGCACAGAGAGTTGAGCTTGGCCTTGCTATTGAGCAGAAGAAGCGTCAACTTAAGGTTATTGATAATCAGTTTGTGGATGAAGTGAAGAGTGGGCGCTAGAATAAATGTGGCTCTTAGTTTGTTTTATTGCCTCTTCTGATATATAAGGCTCAGTCATAATAATAAAAGTTCATTTTCCGAAGTAAATTTCAATATATGTATGAAGAAAAGATACTGGTAAAACAATCCGAATAACGCACTCGATTCAGAAAGCATTCTAAAATCATTAGTTGTATTAGATAATCAAAGCAATTGATATATCTAGTCAAGTTCATTGCATATACATTTTAATAGAACACATACTATACTTACTATAATCTTACGCCCTTCATCATCGTGTTTTCCGATGCAAATAAGTATTAGCCTGTACCATTTTGCCACGAGCCAGCGACGCCAAATCATGCTCTCAGATCTTTTCTCCTTTGGATTTCGCTGTATCGAGATGTTGAAGAATAAATTTGAATGAAGGCAAATAATGTCAAATTTACCGAATCGTCTAATGTCGCTATATCACGAGGACCCACTATTAGAGCCCCAGTCCGAGTATTAGCCGATATAGCGAGTTTCTGACTAATTATTGTTTCTTCAACGACATCTAACGCAGGTCTTAGAGAATTTGTGCGCCTTCTGAATTTTTTCGATCGAGTCTAACCAGATTAATTACTGGGTTGCTGTAACTTTGTAGTCACTGGCATGTCATGAGTGTCAGCCATTTCTCTGCGTACATCTCTCTCAAATTGAAACGTTTCTAGGTCCATCCAATTCACTACACCTCTCGATTACCTAACCCAGGAACAAAAAAGCAGAAAACACTCAACCACGTGTAACGCCCCCTTTGAGCATAGAAAAATGTATAAAAAATGAAATGGCAAAAGAGTGGTGAAGAAGAAGAGTAAGTTATAATTCAGAGGGGGAGAAGAGACCTTCGACGGTGAGCTCGTCGACGAGGTACCGGAGGAGTTGTCGATGTCAGCATGACCATTAGGCAACGATGATAGACCCGTAATGGCGGAGGAAAGGACACGACTTTTTTTCAGTATATAAACACCAGCACGTGGCCATTTCAATACATCATATTACTAGCAATATCAGGCAACATGACTGCTATTACTACCAGGCTCTCTACTGAGAAGAACCATCATATGATGTACAATTGAATCAATATTTTCATATGCTTATAACAAAACTCATTTACTCTAACATGTTCAAATACGCATCATATAAGCTCCCTGAACTCCCGACTTCCTCGTGCTTTCAAGTCATTATGTAGGCATTGTATCGCATTTTACCTGGACTCAAAATATCATAGATTGGCATCATTTGGACGGGCACTTCTTCCACTTTCCTTGTTCAAATTAATAAGAACTATGATCTATTCACTGGTAATTCAACGTCCAACAAACCCGCCATTACATGTTAATACTCAAAAAAAATCCCTGGAAATATGATGCATTGAAGCAATGCTTTCTCTTCGTCTAACTTGCGAAAAGAGTCAGCCAAAATCTGGACAGTGCTAGCCACGTCATACTTTTGTTTTTCAAGAACTCAATTACAGTCCTTTAGAATGCTAGCCCAATGAAGTTCAATCAGGTAAACTGATCCTATTATCCACCCCGATAATCCCAGCAAGTTATCATGTATGTTTTAGTAAGGTTGTGCTTTTCAAGTATTGAATATTAGATCGATCGTAAAGAGAAAATATTTTATCTATTTAAATTCCAGCCTGTTAATTTCGCAAAGAAAGTCAACGTAAGATCAAAATACGATGACACGATTCATATACTGCTTTGATTCTGCGCAGGAAATTTCTCCCGGTGTCATTTGGCTCAGGTAAACTGAAGCCTTATTCTTCTGCGACGATAATCTGTTCAAGACTTTCCGATTAAAGCACCTGAAGCCTGTCAATTGCCAATCTGCGGTAAGTACCGCTCGAATCGGTACTCGTAACGCTCTCTCTGTCATCTCCTTCCATGATCCGAATATACTGCTTGATGATCAGTCTCGCTTTGAACGAGTCCAAGTCTTCTGTCATCCTCTCACTATATATTTGTGGTTTTATCCTTGCGCCAGTTTCTATCAGGATTTTGTACATTATTTTGATACTTCCACTCTATGATGGCCATTCGTTGTTGTGCCGCTCTTTGTCTTTGAGTCCTGAGAAATTTCCATTGAAATCGCGTTGTTCTTAGAGAGATGACGATATAATGTTAGCAGTCAAAGAAAGATGAAGTTGATAAATAAAAGGATTTGAGTTGAGTAGAACGCAAGGTAAATCCCTCTTTACACACTGAAGAGGACGTTAGATGGTGTAGGTAGGTATCTCAAAGGGTCCTTATCAGGCCTATAAGTTGACGATTAAATGGTTAATATGGAATAGGACGTAGCCATGGCTACATCTAGGACTTGATTCAAAGTTTACGTCTCCAAAATAATGAAATCATATATCATGAAAGCCTGTGTCAGTACATGCATCACTCATGTAGGCTCTCTCAAATGATTGCTTATACAAAATGACCATTGAAAATTATGCCATCGGATCAGATAAAATCTGACCTTCTATCACAATGAGATTGTGAGTTCAGCTACCCTACTTTGATGATGAGCCCAGAGATCTTCTGACTGAACATTGGCTGATAGGGAGACTGCAACTTATGTTTTATATCGATCCATCCAATAAATCAAAAGTTCATAAAGATTGTTGTGTTTCAAGACTTTCACAATAATTATGTGGCGTTATGTAGTCGTCATGTCAGTGATACCAGATTAACGGAAGATTGCTTCCGATTTTCTCACATAAAATATTTATCACCTTGGAGAACAACATTGAGTATTTCTCATGTCTAATTGATATAGGCAGGCTCCTAGTCCTATGAATCTTGTACGTTCATTAATCGTAATAAATTACATGAATTATTCCACTTTGCAATTCCAATTTAGCCCAATGAGTGAAATATCCCATTTCGGGCTCAAACGTTATTTAGTCTACTCCTGTGCTCTTCGTGTAGGATCTTCTGTCAAGCTTGCTTGCAAATTCCTCATACTCGCACACTCCTCATTTCTGCCACTGTAATCTCAAAAATTTCATCCAATACAGTAAGCATGCTACTATCCTTGTTTGTGGTACTCCTGGTGTGAGATACATTGAAGCTCCGACCGCCTCCTTCGATTCTCAGTCCCCCATGAATATTTCCCGCGCATGTTGATACAAATTCACGAAATATCCTTAGATCCACCACTGCTTTAGCATAATTCAGCATTTCAGTGAGCTGGATAGCATCCTCCAACATCTTATCCAGAATTTCAATGGCAAGTCGTGGTGTACGGTGTACGGCGCTGTGGCGAATCTGTTCTACTTTCCATAATAAGCCGAGAAAGGTAATCGGTTCTTGGTTGGCACTAAGTCTCAACGTATTTTCTTTAATCTCATGACCGTTCAATCGTCTGTGAAAGAGGTGAAATTCTGTATCAAGCTCATGCGTGCAATGGCAGGATGCTAGGACACCGGGATGATATTTCTTTAGCCACTTGAAACATGCTTCTTTGAGGAGCAGTTGCATGTCCGTCAATACATAGAACTGCAGCATCACAGGTAGATGTGTCCGGTCGGAGACCGGGACATCGTATTGCCCAAGGTCGTATACTCTTGTACGTGTGATTCTGACTGTCGACCTGCGCTCCTTAACTTTCAACGGAGTAATGATAAGCAAAAGGTAACTAAAGGACAGATATTTCTAATAGAGTTATCACAATTAATTACCTTTTCTCTCTCTTCTTTATCCGATTGTTTTGTATACATTCTCAAGGCTCTATTATGTACCGAATCCCTACGCCCAGCAAACAGCGAATCGTGGCTTCTCTCCTGTCTACCGAGAAATGAGGCGTTCATGAACGTGGAATCTGGAAGCTCAGGTGCTTCAAACTCCATGTCGCCAACTTCTTCGTCCTCAGACTTAGAATACGGGAAACAATCTCCCAAGTCTTTGCGGGCTTGTGAATTAGCTACCATCCATCCATCCTCTATCAGTTCCATAAGACTTTGCAAGATTGTGCTTGAGGTTAATCCAGCGAGAAAAAGTCCACGCGCGCCAAAGTCAGTCACAATGTTGATCTTAATGTTTCGTATCGTCTTATGTACTTTTTCATCTCCAATTATCAAGTCGCCAAATGCCATGAATATTCTCAGGTGGTCGCGCTGGAAAGTGGTATCTAACTTTAACTATTCTGGGGGTTCATCTGTTGTGGACATTGCGACAGCAGGTCTCTATCAATGAGAGTTTGTAATGGGCCAAAAAGAATGTTCCCGGGACATGAAACAGCGATCTCAATAGTATCATGAAAGTTGACTTTACAAACTTTGATCTGCATGATTCCTATGTCAACGCTACTCAAACGCGTCGACGCGTTCGTTCGAAGGTTCGAAAGTGAATGAGAGTGCCATAAGAAACAAAGCTTCTTTTGGGAAATTGATGTAATTTCAACAGCCTTGTCTGATTCACTTGAAAACTTCATTGGTATGCAAGTGTCTCAAGGAATACATCTAGTATTTCAGTCATTATTCTGTGCACAACGATCTTTTCCAAGTCCTCCAGATGCCGCTTTGCACCAGTTGATATCCAGGCATTTACCGCCCAATTTAGAAGGTAACCCTTACGGACGCTCTTAAAGCATCAATTTTGCCATGATTTGACGGAGAGGACATGTAAAATATACTCATCATGTACCAAAAATATGGGACCGTAGTTTGAATATATATCTTTGCTAAGTCTTTCAGTAGGTGCCTAACTTTACGTAAATGTTATTATAATCCTTAAAACTATAGACAAAAAGTTCATAGTCTTAACCTGGTGATCTTCTGGCTCTTTCTTATTAGCCAACTTATCCGTTTTTTTGCTGTACGTATCAGCCGCGAGATTAAGTGATTCGAGCTATGAAGAATTATCAATATCACTAGCATTAGATAATGATGATTGATTCGATGATGTGTGGACAACTTGCCAATTCGGCTAGGTGTCCGGTTCCGTTTTAGTATGGGAACAAATGACTAGTTTCAGTACCTATACCTATTAAGCGACTATCTTATAGCAGATTTTCACATTTCTGTAAAAGAGTCAAAAAGACACCTTAAGGAAATTTCTTTGCTGCCCTTTCGTCGGCCGCTCAGGGGTTAGTCATACCTCAGGCCTTCGGTTTTCTTGAAAGACATCCTCTTCCTCACTATACCAAGCACCAACCACTCTTTCTACATTTGTTTACTTGTTCAATATATTCTCAAAATCATTCTTCACTATTATTTCTCCACAATCGACTGGACATCCGAAGTTACACAAGAGCTTTGACTCTCGACATCGCCGTCCATGGATCCTCTCATCCTTTCCCATTCTTCTATACATTCGTTGAACGCTCTTCTTCACCAATATTTTTAGCTAGTTTTCTCTTTTTTCAGTCATTATTTCCGTGTTGGCTCGCTTAATTGATGAGACCCATAATTTTGACAGGTTCCCTCTGTTGGATTGGAACCTCGAAGAGTTCTGAATGGATGATGATAATCATTTCGAGCGCATATCTTGCTCTGATCAAGGAACAGACGGGCTAGATGAAATAACCGTTGCTTGATAACTTCTATTCTGACAAAGCTGGCAAGCCTTCAATCTCATAAGTCAGTGAATACGGCTGATAAGGTCAATTCAGCCTGGAACATTGAAACACTGTATAGAGGTCTTAAACAACAATTATGGATCGAATCACAATATAAATGAGGGCAAATCTGTTACATAGGATGCCAACCAAGAACTCATCGGACAGACTCTGGCTCTACAAGAAAAGATTAAAGTAGAGGGCGCATCGCCCTTCAACGCCAGTTAGAGATGAAGGTTCGAAAAGGCTGACGTCGACACAGTGAATGTCTCTTTTTGGCTTGTTGCCCTACATATGTAAAGTTATGTCAACTTAGATATTACTTATTGAGAGATAAAGTGCTCGAAAACGCTTCTTCTGTATCATAAATTATGTATTCACAACAATCTCTGTCTCCTCTGCGAGATATCATTTTTCATAAGTGCGGGAACAGAGATAGTGAATTAATTCAGCCTTTGGTGGTACGGTGGATACAATCAAATTCTTCCCAAGAATATTGATTCGAGTTTTTCCTTACAAACGTTCCTTGCTTCGAGATCTGACATAAAATACAAAGTTTGCCTTCGCCCGGGCCATCCTCTTTTTCCATATGGAAAGGATCTTACCAAAATTCCTCAACTGGCAAAAGATCATAAATCTGGATAACCATATCAACCTGCCACAAGAAGTCATCATGTCTAACAGAGGGGTCGGGTTAGTTTCTCGTCTTTATCTCCGAATTTTCATTGTGCTAACTCAGCTATCATAGTAGAAAACCTGGCACAAACAGATTCTCCATTTCGAATCGTTCCACTATCTCCAAGCGTGCTACTTCAACGAACACCACATCAACAGAAGATCCAAGTGTTGTCATCAAAAATCAAGAGGCCAACATCAGTAATCTCAATCTTCGTCTTGACAAGATGGAGCAGAAAATTAAGAATATCGAAGGGATCTTGACGAGGGTGGATACTGTTGAGTATGCCTTCAAAGGCGTTGGAAAGGAGTCGGGACAACCGGCAGATGAAAATATACATGTTGCCCCAAGACATGAAAAGTCTGCGAGTGCTCTCAAGAAGCAAGAGAATATGTATCGTGCGCTTGGTATCAAACGTCCTGCAAGTAGCTCCTAGCTTTCGAGAACCGTGGTATAAGGGTTGTATCGTCAAGAGAGGTATCGCGTACAGGGAACCAAAGTGGGGTCAGCTATACTTTATAACAGCGTGGATTTGCGGAAATATCTACTGGTATAATCTTGCGCAGGTACTACTATTCGTAAAGCTGCAGGAAGGGGTAGCATTTCAATTGTGAGACAATCTCATTTCGAATGAATCAAAGAGAATACTACTAGCATTTCTAGTAATTATAATCCAAAATCTTAGGCTGCATGTCAGACTTCTCTCGGTTCTTATAATTTATGTCATCCGGAACTGAATGGTGATCTGCTCTTGAAACTTAAAAGTAGTGCTGAACTTTCTTTCAAGTGCCAAGAGGAAATTGCTCACTCTGTATTTACTTACGTATACTATGTCATCTGGATGTATAGCATCAATAAACTATTGAGCTCGCCCTACCCCGTAAGAAATTTCGGACACAAATTCAAGGCACGAATGCATCACAAAATTAAAGAAGTCGAGAGCCTCCTTTTCTTTGAGCCGCAAGCGCGGCATTTCTGAGTATCCTACAACAATTTCTGGGCCAAAATTTTCAATAATCTCTGAAATAACTACATCATGCTACCTCAAACCCTACTTTCACTCCATTTTTACTCTCCATAGATAACTTCATACCTGCAACAAACTTCTTCTCCGGATCTCTGTTCTCTATGACTTTAAATTCTTTCATGAATCGAACCACCAAATAAGAAACTTCGGTCAAGGCCATCTGTTGCGCTGGACAAATTCTACCACCCCCGAGAAAAGGTATATATTCCCATGTTGTTCGTAAGTTTTCCCATCTCTCAGGACGAAACTCCATCGCATCTTCTCCCCAGATATCTCGATCTTTATGTAGTGCATGAAAAACTATTCTAATTTCCGTACCTGGACGAACAAGGATGGGGGCTTTTACCATCTGGTCCACCTCCTCTTGGAAGTACACAATCTTCAACACATGTTCGTATACTGAGGCCTGCTAGAGCAAGAAGACGAAGATCTAGATCATTAGTGTATTGTTACGAGTATAAAGAGTATGCTATACTAACTTTCATTGACTACGAACTTAAGATACTTCATCGACTTCAGCAGGTCGAATGTTATGGGTGCATCACCTATGCTGACAACTTCCTCGCGCAACTTTATCTAGACATCCGGATGAAGGGCCAAATGAAAAAATATGAAGCCAGTTGCACTAGAAGTAGAATCACGAGCTGGTAGGAATGGGTTCAGCAATTGATTTCGAAGTTCCGTTTTATTCTGAAGAGAAATTCAGTTGTCCTGTCTAAAAACTGCATCACAAATCATTGTTTCAGTAAGTGACCGTTTGAATCCAAGAATTAATGTTTAATATTCTTTTCAAGAGTGGTTGTAGATCAATCGTTGAACCATCTCGGTGTATCAATTCTAGCAAACTATTCACATGTTTCTCAAGTGATGGTATGACGGAGAATCTGACCCCAAAGAATATTTGCTTCGCAATGCTTCTGTGATAAGCCCACGATTGTCCGTCCGCGGTAAAAAATACCGTCTTGAATTAAAGGCTCTACTACCGGTATCTGGGACGGTGCGACGCCAAACTTTTCCGAACTGTTTGCCAGAACTGTTTGGATCACCAAGGGATCCATGGTGTTAATGACTGTTGTTCCCCAAGAGTTTGATTGAAATGTTTTACCGTATGTAGCGAAAAGTCCTTCAACTGTCGCAAGCATGCTACCACTTTGCATGGCCTCCGCCAATGAAACAAACTTGTCGATACCGAAAAAAGGATCTTTATGAGCATATTTCTTAGGGTTAGAGCATCCATTCGCCAGCATCGCATTACGATAAGAAAAGCGACGATATATTACCCGTACGCTTAACCGCAAAGCAGCAAGCGCTGTCATCCATGACGTTATATTGATGAGGTTCCACATCGTTCATAGTAGTTTTAAAAAAGAATGTGATGTTTGAGCTACCAAATTTGAGGGGTGGGCAGATACTGTAAGAAAGAAAAAAAGAAACGGAATATGGAGAGGAAAAGTTCAAGGAGCAAAGAGAGAAACAATCTTGGATGCTTCAGAGTGTTTGATGGGTGTGACAATACCACAGAGCAACATTCACCTGTTGGTATATGCAGACTTTGCTTAGAGTTAATCTTAACCCTTGATTGTCCCTCCAAACAGGAAAGTGTGGATATAAACCGACATCTACCAACATACACGAAATATTTGAAGCAGTTCTCAAGATCAATACTCATGGTTCAATAACCTGCCTGCCGTTATGTGGCGTAATAAAGTCCCCGACACAGTTGCATGCTGCGCTGTAAAACCCGAGGAGCACAGAAATGGCAGGTGATGAGGTACGATACTATCAATATAAACTAGCTGGAAAGACTCTTACCAGATATCTGTTCCTTATCAAAGTGTACTCTAATTGTGCATCATATACCCCATGATGAAAGTGTGATAAGACGGAATAATTCTGATGGTTCTCAGCGCCAGTGGCCTCTATACCCTACATTAAATTTGGCGAGGAAGTTCTCCGAATGCTATCTCGCTATCGGTACCGAAATTCAGTATGCGAGTCTCATTTAAGAATCTAATCTTCATATTTTTGTCCGGCCGATTGCTGAGCGGCTGACAAGTGATTCATTCATGGCTGGAGACATTGACTTCGGCTTGAGATATCCATCCGCAAACTGACTATGAGTTTTGTCAGTACTCCTTACTACCTAGACACTCCCAGTAATTTACAACTGCGACGGCAGTCTTCTTGCGTTAACAAAATGGCAAATTTGGAACAGAGATACGCACTTCTTGAAAATGAAATGGAAAGCGAACGTGAACCTCAGGGTTCTGATCACTCATCACTCAAAACAACAGACAAGTCAAGAAGCACAGTACCTTTCGCTGGATGAACACTGTTCTGGGTTCTGAATTGTGTAATCCTAGGCATTTCAGTGTTTCAGAGTCATCGATAAATTATAGAAACTCGAACGGACTGAACTTGGTGAGTCGAGCCACTGCATTCTTGGTAACGAACACGAATCAGGTGCCAGCCGGTCTCAAGCATGATATACCTGTTCCTTGGTCAGTCTACGGTTCTTTCGATAACCGAAGTGACCCTGAAGCTACCGACGAAGAATGGGAAAAAATTAATAATTTACGTTTTGGTGTGATTGCCCTGTCTGATTCCTATGTTGAAGAGAAAGGTCTTCATAAAGCTCAAAGACTTTCATGGGATGATTCGAAATGGACTAAAATTTGTTACTGCCTGTCTTCCAACAGTCAATTGTAACTACTGTTATCACAAAACTCTTTGGAAAAATTGTTTTAACGACTCCAAGTCTTTTTCACTTCACTCCCGTTCCAAAAACGAGGGATCTTCCGTGAAGGGATTCGAATTACCAATAAATACTATGAGATGAATCAAATATCAATCGCAGCTTCAAAGCTTCAAACGGAGGAGTAGTCTGGAGAAGGGAAGCAAATTTCAGAACCGGAAAACATTTCACGGGAGATACAGAAGCCGCAAGGTTGCGCCCATATTGTTTACGAAAAGATTGTGAGGCTTTGGACGATACTGATTGTGAATTTTGGATGATTTTCTCTTCATGGTCAAACTCTCTGTACCTATATAAGCGGAGTGAAGAGAAATATCACTGGGAATTGTTGCTTTTGGTGTGATATATTCTCTTTTGAGATGTAAGATTACCTAGTCTTTTGGGCGCGCGTTAATAAGGTTATCTAGTAGATTTGAAACAGTTGAACGATTCTCTAGAATTGGCTTCAATTTTTAATGCGTATGGCCCATCACTAAAAATAGTGATCAGCACCAAATTGGAGGGAGTCATCAAGCAAACTAGCATTTGCAAGGCTGCATATAAAGGCGGATAGTCATGTTTGGCTTATGCCTAAGACCGCTCCATATTGAGCTCCAGAGAGAAATTCCGAGTTAAAGCAAAACGTTTCAACGAATAGCATGTATTTCCTTGTTTCATGTTCTGCTGATAGATTGAAGATAAATTGAAAAGGCCTCGGTGATTCTGGGGATTTCCGGCATGGTGAAGTTTCATATGGCTTCATCTGGAAGTATGTAGCAAATGGTTTCTCAACAATTCAAATGGCCCGAAGTACCAACAGTTTGTTCTAATTATAGGCCCCTGTATTATAGCATTCAACGACGATCTGCCTCGTTCATGGGAGGGGTAGGCGAGATTTCATTGATTTTCATTGGCTAAAACATTCCAAAGCTGCACTCTTAAAACTGACGCAGAACGGGGCACATGCTGTGTATCTTTAATCATTTTTAACCATATGAGGTTGCTGCTTCCGCCTGATGTTCTTCATCTTTTTTCTCCCATTATTATCGTGATAATTAGAAGCAACAATGACGTCTTCAAACTCACCGAATCCCCTCTCTCCACGAAAAATTTTACCGCTTCCCCGTAGATCACGAAACAGACAAACGTCAAAAAGCAGGCAAAGTTCGGGCCCTAGATCTTCCTTTAGTGGTGAGGCGGACGAACATGCTACAACACCCGAGTGTTCAAAGGACGAGCCCACAGCTGCAGACTATCAGATTGAAAGAAGCGACAGCCCAAAATTGCAAGTTGATCCCGTATCTGCCACTACTCTATTTGTATCAAGAGTTCGTACAGAGAACGCGGTAACTCCCCAAACTTTGGAGAGAGAACAGAGCCAAGATAAACCAACTCAAAACGCAGATTTGAAGCCCCTTGTGACGCCAGACCATGAATTGCCTCAGCCTCTGCACACACTAGAAACAGAAGAAAAAATCACAATCAGCGATCTCTCCGAAAATCTCCCTGAAGTCGTGGAAGATTCTCACTATACATTTTTCTCTGATGGCATTGAAGTGCGGGGTAGTACCAGCCCGCAGATTAGCCACTCCCGAAGATCGTCCGAAGGTTCATTTGCTGATAGCGAATCATCAAACGAAGACGCAAAATACGCGGTTGAAGACGAAGAGGCACCAATCGAACCCTATTTCACCAAAAAATTTCAGTCCATTCTTGGAAGAAGCTATGATATTGCGATTCAAGTGGCCGATGAACTGGAAAAACTAGAGAAAGTCTTTGGAGAAGATGTAAATTTTCGAAGACTATTGAATGATTCAAAACGTCTGAGCAAAGGCGATATATCGAGTACTAGAACCATTGCTATATTAGGTGCATCAGGAGAGGGTAAGCCTAGACGTTTCTTCTGATCCGTATTATGATGGATCAAGCCCTGACTTCCTCACAGGAAAGAGTAGTCTAATAAACTCGCTCCTACATGTGACAGAGCTGGCTAGAACTGTGAGTTCCCTTTGAACCACTTATATTAAGTAAATATTGACCTGTTTTTCAGAGCGATGGAGGTTCTGCTTGTACTTCCGTGGTCACAGAGTACAGGCAAAGGAAAATTAGTACCCTAGAGCCGTTTTCAATCGAGGTAGAGTATCTTTCCAAGCCAGAGCGTCAAGAGATGGTAGAAGAATTGTTGTGGAGCTATCGACAGCTACTTCTACCAGATTCAGATAATGATGGCAATGCGCTTGATTCTGATGAACAGGAACGTATTGAAAGAGAATCCGCAGTGGCATGGTCGGCTCTTGAGGTATTGTTTAGCCAACAAGAAGAGTTCGATGTCAATTTCGTGAGCGACAAGTCAAAAGGAGCATTTGAGAGAATCAAGAGCCAATTGTTAGAATGGATGCAGAACATAGAATTTCCTGCAGATGATGAGTCTGGTTTATGGACAGCTAGTGCGCATACTTCTGATGAATGCCAAGAACTAACTAGTGTTTTCATGGAGGATAAGCTTTGGCCATTCACTAAGATTATTCGGGTCTACCTTGACGCTGAAGTGCTGAAAACAGGCGTTGTACTCGCCGATTTGCCAGGTATAACCAGTGTCACTGTTTGTTGCGACTGGCTGACGAATCCCTATAGGTCTACAAGATACTAATTTAGCGCGTGTTCGAGCGACACAGAAGTACTTGCAGAGCTGTGATCACGTCTTCATCGCAACTAAAATTTCTAGAGCAATCACTGATACAACCCTCAAGTCAGCATTATATAGTGAGCTCAAACGCCATGTCCCGCTTGCGTGGGAGGAATCGGGAGGCACCAATATCAATTTCAAATTGGCTGTTGTATGCACAAGGTCAGATGTATGTACTTATGTAGAGTTGAGAAATTCTTATTGTAACTTATTCTCCATAGGATATCAACCCAAAGACAGCAAAGAGGACTTTTGTTGGTAATGGAAAAGAGATATCTTCGATTGACATGAATTCGATTGACAAAGATATCGAGAACGCGAAGCGCAAGGGTGACAAAAGCCTAAAAGAAACCCTCGAACGAAAGTGAGGCTTGCTCTGCTCCCTCTTCAAAGATGGCACTTATTTCTAACAACCGATAGAAAGTTGTGGCTTTTTATCGAAGCTCGGAACCGGCACGTTACCAAGGGACTTCAAGCCGCGTATCGACAAAAAACTATCAACGGGCATCTAGATGTTTTTTGTATATCAAACACAACATATGAGGACTCTGTGGAGAAAGGGCACAATGAAATGATTCAAAAGAGCGGTATTCCGGAGCTTCGCCGCTTTTGTCGAAAGATAACTGCCAGTGCTCA
This sequence comes from Botrytis hyacinthi, assembly GCA_004786245.1. Lineage (NCBI taxonomy): Eukaryota > Fungi > Ascomycota > Leotiomycetes > Helotiales > Sclerotiniaceae > Botrytis > Botrytis hyacinthi. Next base: position 55,871 of record PQXK01000161.1, on the reverse strand, counting down.
ACTTCTGCAGGCACTCCATTTCATGCGGTCAAGGCTACCAAGTCTATTAAATTCAATTACGCTGTGGTTGGATTCCCTTAAAGCAATCTCTCAGGTACAGGGTGATGGTAGAGAAATGTTGGTCTTGGACTGCTATGAGCGTTCCAGGAAAGAGGTAAGTGATAAAAATAGCAAAAGAACTCTTGCATGTGCAATTTCTCTAAACATCAATAGGCGACCGCATCAATCACGAAATATCATGGGGAATTCAGAAATGCCTTACAAAAGGACATACTTCGTTTCTTTAGTGGGTTACTATTTGCCGATTGATTTGATTACTGTACTAAAAAGAATTCAAAAAAAGATAAGAAAAGTATACAGTGGGAAGTTGCTGCGAAAAAGAGAGCGGAAGAATGGGCTGAAGTAAGCGATTAAAATGCTCTTTCGAAATTAATCTGACGAAAGATAGTGGCATCATCGTATGATCTCTTAGATTTTGGACCCCCACCCGAAAAGACGACTAATGTGTTTTGAGTTCAATAGAATCATACAATGCGTGGTGTAGAAACAATGGAGAGCACACCACTGTTGCACGGGGTTATAGAAATTGGAACGCGGAAATTCTCGAAGGAATGAGAGTGGAACTTAAAACAAAATGGGACCTTCTTGAAGAGAAGATCCCAATAGATGTAGAGAGCCTCGTACAAGAGGTCAAAGATCAACTTCAAAATTTGGAGACTCATATCGAAGGTAGGATACCTCAATATACCAATGAGTTTAACTGCCATGAATGTCACACAAAGCTGACAGCGCTGGAATAGGGCAAGGCAGATCAGCCCCAATGCAGTATGGAATTGACTTCCGTATACAAGACTTAGAATACAATTTCGGTCTCATACAACAGGAATTTGAGAGAGGATTAAGGTATTGCATTGTTCTCATACTTCTAAATCAGTTTTCATGACTTTTTATACAGAACAATTCGACAACACGTTGAGGAACCAAATGCTTCGTCCTTTCTTGTTGCGGAAATGATTTCAGCTTATCGTAAAGCCGGCAGTGAAGGAGGTAAGCCACCATAACTTGTTTAAACAAGTGATCCCTCCCGTAGTAACTCAAAATTAGGCAAAGGTATGAAGGCACGACAAATATCGATCATTGCGAATCAAGTTAATGGCGGCACTATCTTCCCTAACATATCTGCCAAAACGCGTCAAGAAGCAGTCACCTTGATCGACTATGAATTCAATAAACTCAAACTAGAATTGCATGAGACTTTCAATCTGATACGTAAAGACATCGACATGGCAATTGCTAAGAGACCACAATCCGAGAAATCTGCTGTTACGACTGAGGGAATAGAGTTGGTAGAAGGACTTGCAAAAAGGTTCAATGACTTGAGATTGAAGTATGATGAGATTCTTCGTGTTCAAGAGGGTCAAGTAGGAGTTTGAGGGTGCAGTATCTACTATTTTCATAATATTTAGTGGTTAAATTCTAGTCAATCATACAGCTATGTCGTTGAACTCAAATGGGCGAAATATGAACCATGTAAATCTACCTTTATTGTTTGGTTTCAATTCACACAGCTTTTCTGAATGTCTTAGCTTGAGTTGTACCATAGTTTTCTATTTCATTTACTTTCTGATTCTTATCCTCAGTTGCTTTAGTTGGATATGATCTTAGTAGTGAAAATTGACATCACAAAAGCAATACACATTCTGTGAGCTTAGGCAACGATTCGTGAATTTCGGCCAAAGCTTCATTTCTTCAAAGAAATTAAGTAAATTTCCACTGTGCTTGTTATATTTGAAATTTCAACGGAACTCGGTAGAATTTTGAAACTGTTGCATCCAAAACCTGTTGTCGAAAAAGAGATAATGTACGGCCATTCGCGTAGATTCAGGGGTGGAAACCAGTAGTACTCGAGTAATTTATCTGAAGACAAAAATCTCCCGAACAAAACCAAATTTGACAAATACTCGCCCTAGAGATAAAAAAAGATCCAATTAGACTGACTTTGAAGTGGCTTTATATCCAGCCTGTAAAACATCATGGTCCAATCTAGTAGTGGTATTCCAGACGTACCTTTGAAAAACAAAGAGTGTTCCCGGCAACTCTATGATGTTCGAGATCAATCACTCTCGCCGTAGTACGGTCTTGATACAATACAGCTGCGCAAATACGCTTAGAAGGACCTCTATCATACCAAGCTGTATCATAATGATATATATACATCTCATAGAATAAAGCTTGCCTAACACTACAAGAGCAAGCAGAAGTTCCTTCATAGTAAGATTTCATCTCGTGAAGAACGCTTTATGAGCCATATAATTAAAGGCTTCCCACAGAATAACGATTATATCAGTCCAAGTAAGTTCCCAAACATCATAGGGCAGACGACTGGTGGTTTATATCATGGCTTTGAACTAAAATGATATTAGAATGAAACAAGCAGCTTCAATTCAAGACGTTGGTTAGTGTTCTATAACTACAAAATCCAGTGAAGAGAGAAAGTCAGACTAAACATCAAAACGCAGGAAACCAACTAATGATCGAAACACTCGCACCCGGAACTACAAACTTCTCTATACACGCTAGAGATGAGAGACATATAACTCTCGACGAATCAGACAGCCTTCGAAAAGACCGACCAGGTCTCGAGAGATACCAATTGAATCGAGATGCAGCCATCGGAGGGCACTCGTATGACTTCGCCGAGCTGTACCTGGAGCATCGTGAGTGGCAGGAACAGGTGAAGAAAGTCAACCAACGACTCAATGAGTACGTTTGGCAAACGATAAACCTGCGCGAAGATCCGGAGCTTATGCATGAGACACATGCTTTGATAAAGCTAGTCGAATCTTTAATGCGCGAACGAGATGACCGAGGCACAAAATTCGAGATTGCTTTGTATGCTAGAAAATTAGCAGACGAGGAGGATGCAGAATTGAGGGAAAACAATGGTAATCCTTCGGATACTCCTGTGGAAGAGGGGCCAAGAACCAAGATCACCACTACAGATATGGGTAGATGAGCTCCTCATAATTCCCCCATCTAAACTTTTCAGCGATAGCTAATGTGTTCTTGACAGCGGAGTGGTTTCAAGCGATCTCTGAACTTTGGGAGGAGGATAGACAGACGGTTGCGAGCATCCACGACGCATATTATGCTGTTCGCAATGGGGAATATCCTAACATTCGAGAAGCATTGGAGGATGCAGCCAGCTTATAATACTGGCTGGGATCATGATCATGGTGTCTTCGGGCTCTGAACTAGAGAGCGATCAAGAGGCTAGACACGCTTGTAGACTGAACGTTGTCCTTAAAGTGCTTGTTGACACCTTGTGCTTCTTTCCAAAGCTCAAGCACGAAGAAGAGTTATCACATTCGTTATTTACGTGCAAGGAAAATGGTGAAAGAGCGCCTTTGGATCCGGCTAATAGTCCCATATCATTCAGAGGTTAAATATATCTCAAATTTAATAAATAGTATCAAGTATGATGAATCAAGTGAATTTCTGCTCCCGTTTGTACTTGATCCCCAATTTCCCTCACATTAGTGTGATTAAGAAATTTCTATTCTTCCATTTGACCTTCCCATAATTAACTGAAAGTAATCTTGCAGAAATTTAGTTATAAACTGTTGATCAAACAATGCACGCTAGTGCTGGCTTCATTCTATTCGTACATCTTGAGCGGCGTGATTTCTTTTCTCCTCCTTAAAACGAGTAATGAGACGAGATCACGCTTGCTTGCTACCCTTCATCGAGAAGGCATGCTACTAGCAAGCCCCGGGTCGGTTAGCAAGGAGTATGAGCCAAGCAAGAACTGGGGAAAAGCCGGGGTAGGATGATCCAACCCTTTTTGCAGAATCACAGCTTTGACACAAATCCATCAAAGTGTAGGAACAGGGCCCCTTGAGTCTACAGTTCGATGTTCATTCGTACATTGCATTCCAAGCTTTAATCATTTCCATTTTCTTTTGGTATCTAGCGCCAATCCATTCGAGTATTCCGTATCGTTGCGCCTGTTTGTAATGTGCCATAACTCCACACTTAAACTCCAAACCCAAGATGATCCAAAAGCATTCGGTTCAGCTGCAGAATTCATCCTCTTGAACCCGATTTGTGCATTCAACCAAATCCAATCCACCATTCAAATGTAGGAAACAGCAACTTCCAGCACACTAACCCTCCTGACCCTACTCTCACTTTCCTCCATTTCGTCATCCTTGTTATCAATTCCCACGATATCATCAACAGTCGCTACACTCTTTGTCCTGACTACCACCCTCACACCTTCTTGTTGCTGCCACCAATGTGCCAACATCAAGGTTTTCTCAATTGCTTTCCCAGTTCCTTTCATTACGACTTCTTCGCCGTTGCCGCTCCCTGATTTCCTTTCCATCCTACTTATTTTAATGCCTTCTTCGATTTCTCTCACCAACTCCCTGTCTGTACTAGGCAGAACTGTAGGTCCGGCACGAAACTCTGCGCCATCTAGATATTTACGGACTCGTTTCACGATGGCGATAAATTGCGATTTGTCAGAGACGTAGACGACTTTCTCTGAAGAAGAGCGGGGTGACGCGATTGCGGGGTGCAGAAGGGGTCGCTTTTGGATTCTTTGGTCTGCGCACACAAATTAGCATCAATCAAAATCGAGGAAATCAAGAAATTCTTACTCTTTCCTATCCTTGGCAGTTTAGCTTTCTTGTCGTCCTTGGAGGAAAGTGAAGGTAGTGTGCGAGCCATTTCTGTGCCAGCCACGATGCAGTTCTGGTTTTGGTTTTGGTTGCGATTGCGATTGCTTATTCACAATTTGTGCGCAAGAATGTAAAGAGGTATGAGGAATGTTTACGATGTATTAGTTAATAAACAAGGTATCAAAAATTAGATGTAGAGTAAGGAAGCAGTATAGAGAGGGTCCGTAATTGCGAATTCGATACATTAAATTGATACAGCAAAGTTCTAAATTGAGGCATTCACCGCCCGGCAGAATCCATTCTACACTAACGTCATAGGCTATAGATAGATAGCTCCACCAAAGTGCAGCAATCTATATCATCCCGCAGAACACTTAATTTCTTATCAACGATACATCGATATGTCTACCTCTGTCTGGCCTTCTTTACCTGTCCATGAGTTGAGGAAAGAAGAGGACGATTCTACGGTATATATTTAATTGCTTTACCCATACAATCTCATCTACGCAACAAGCGGAAACTAATTGTCAGTCCAGGAACGCGAGCTATCATGGCTTCTAGAATCACTACAGGAGACATTGGCTTCACTTAAAACGGGCTTAGAAGATTGTTATGCGCTTCTTGCGCCTGTTGAACCGGGGTCTACACTTGTTATGTCATCACCTCGTTCCGAATATTTGAAGGGCCATATTACACGTGTTGGTACTCAGGTTGTCAAAGGAGTCTGTCTTCCCCCTTTTCCCTGCGTTTTCACATCTTTAACTTCCCTTTCCCGCTCCGAACCTCAAACTATAAATCCAAACTCTTTCAGCGATCGCTAATTGTCCCTCTCAGACTCTTCACCTGCGCCTCAAATCTCTCCCACCGTCCTCGTTTTCACTGTCACCAACTTTGCCCCTTCTCCTCGAACCGCTCACTCAACTCCGCACACTCCTAAATCAAAGTCTTGATTGTGTTGACATAACTCGCTGGACTGGTGATCGTCATTCTGCGCCTTTTATATCCTCCCAATTGCATCTTCTCCATAGTATTCTCACCGAGGCCAAGCTCGTCCTCAAAGGTCCCTCTCTCCTCGAGTCTCCCACACAAACTCCCGCATCTTTGAACTGGGCGCATAACCCTGTTGATCCCGATACTTTCGCCCCATCCTTACCATCCAATCTCTCTCTCGATCTTACAATCTCCGATGGATCATTATTGCTCACTATAAGAGTTCTTGAACCTGTAGCACAACAGGTCAATTTTGGGAGCAGGATAGCTTTTGCGATAGGAGCCCAGAGAAGATTGGAGCATGATGAGATGGATGAGGTCTTCATGTTCAAAGGGGAAGAGGTCAGGGTTAAGGAGAAGGTTAGGGTCGAGAGTGCGGATCCAAGATTAATGAGTGTCTTGGCTAAAGTGGCGGCTCTAGAGCATACAGTTGAAGGGGCGAGAGCGGGTTTGAAAATTGTTATGGGTGGTGATGGCCTGGAGGCTGAAGACTAGTGGTGTGTTGGAGCTACTTCTTAAAAAGTATCAGCCACCACAATCTGTCCAATATCAGATTATGATTCTTCGTGGCATTGCCAAAGTCTGGCCCAACGTTTTTGGACGTAACACTCAGGGGGTCCAGTTGGCACGCTTGCCAGCTGAATCGAAAGCAGTCAAGGATTACTGCAAGTTTTTCCAGCTGGATGAATTGTAGCTACATCAGGAGTTAAACTAAGGTCCTGCGATGATACCATGTTGTTCTGCGGTCTTAGGTTTTATATTTTCGTTTTTATCCAACTTAGCGATTGGAATGTATTTCAATCAGTCAATAATGTCTGGCTTTGCAAATCGTTCTCCGGAGTATGTATGGATGTATTTAGAATGTAATCTTATGTTCGAATTTGTATTAAAAGTAGAGCATCGTCATAATGGTAGCCCTCGTAATCTTTGACGGCATTGTAGTTGCATCTTCCTCCGAATTCCAAACTCTATACCGCAGCTCAGTGGAAAAGGTGCAGAAATTATGACTATCATCAGGGCCGCCCCCACTCACACGAATGCCTCTCCATTTATGATCGTCAATCTTCATGTCTGTTCTTGGCCTGCTTATAGAACTTGTAGTTTGAATATTGCTGGACTCGCCGTTACATCTAACTCATTTGTCTTTGAAAGAGTAGCAAGTATTTGTCCATAAAAATTGCCGAATGTCGAGTTCATGCTTGCCGTTTTGGCCATCTTGAATACTTTGAAGTGACAAATAATATGACATTCATTGCGAAATACTTAGATCGAAACTATTTAATCCGAGAAACCTAGGGAGATGCTTCAATTGTTCAAGAATTGCAACCGAGATTATGAGCAAATTCGTTCACAACAAAAAATCAAATACCATTATTTTCAAACACTCACCCACTCAGAAATCCACTTAGCAATCCACTCCCTTTTAACACCCTCCAAATCTTTCAAAGCTTTACTTGCCTTTCTGCTCTCTTCCGTTTCCAAGACATTACTTTCCTTGCCATCTCCAAGCACATCTTCGTAGAACTCCAGCAGTTTGACTGCGGGGTTATTTTCCAAGATCTCATCTAATTCTCCTTCCTTCAATATAGCCGCGGGTCCTGCTTTCAGCTCTACATCTTGCCTAACTCTCGCGATCCAAACATCGAGTGGAACGACGTCGATCAATTTACCAGAAATAGAACTTAAATCTATTACCAGCTCCTCTCTGATATCTTCCCAGGTTTTGGGATTGGGATTCAAAGGATGGAAAACCTGAACCGGTCTTCCCTCATTTTGGACATTATTGGCCAAAGCCAAGTCTGCGATAATATCTGCAAGTAAATCTACCGGTATCCAGTCGATTCTTCCAAGGCTCGAGCCTAGAGAGCTGGGAATACAACCTACATGTATAGAACTGAGAATGAGACTTGGAAACCATTCAGTCTTGTTCCACATCCCTTTAGCTCTTACCGGGCCTGCTATCTGGCCGACTCTTGCGAGGGAGAATTCATACCCATAAGATGATAATTCCTCTGATGCGTAAGAGATAAGAAGTTCCGAGATATATTTGCTTTCCGCATAGCCATTTGGTGCTATGTTGAATTCGCTTGGGTCGGTTGAGGCCTGAATTATATTCTCGGGTGTAGTACTAGACGAAGTTCTATATCCCATGACGGAACTAATTGAGGAGATGAAAAACAATCTTCCACCTGCGCTTGATACTGCGAGCGTAATCAGATTGATCAGACCTTCAATGCTCGGACGGAAAGAAGACAATGATAGATTGAAATTAACAGGCCAGGCATTGTGGATGATGCGAGTTGCTTGTAGTAAGTTGGAGTAGTCTTCCGAACGAAGTCCAAGATATGGCTTTGAGAGATCTGTGGTGAGGAATGTGACTCGAGTATCGGCAGTATCTGCGGATTCGCTTCGAGAATCTCGGAGACTTTTACCCGATGATGAGCGGTTTAGACAGTATATATGAGCGACTTGTGGATTTGAAAGAAGACTCCCTAGAATATGGGAGCCAAGCGTGCCTGTAGACCCAGTCAAGACAACTATTTCATGATTCGTGTCAAGTTTCCTATGGGAAGTTGGCGCAGGCAAAAGAAGCGAATCAATACGGCTTCGAAACTCTTCGAGCATACTGTTTTTCAATTGACCTGTCATCTGTTGACCGTCTATTGATTTCTCGTCTTTCGAAATTTTCAAGACAGCGCTTGCTAATTGAGCAATTGATGGATTGGTATAAAGCGTACTTGAAGCAATTGATATAATTCCAAGTCCACAACGAAGCTTTCTCACAACTGTGAGAGCCTGCAGAGAGTCCATTCCGCGAGCGAAGAAGTCTTCATTCACATCTAGATCAGGCCAAGAAGTGGTATTGACCACAGCTTCTATCAGGAATTTTGAAACCGCCGACAAATCACCAATGGCGATGTTCGAGAAGATTTCGCCGTCCCTCTCTGCTGTTATGCTATCTGCATCTGCATACAAAGCATCGAGTTCTTCCCGGTAAATTTGTAAAGTTCCTGCTCGCTGGACTGTGCCTTTTCCTGCAATCAACATACGTTTCGTTGGATTAGTGAAGAAAATGTGTGTTTTAGCAACCTTTGCATGAGCCTATCGGACATATTAGTACCTGCCTGTCGTTCAAAGATAGAGAAAAAGACCAAAAGGTCATTTTGTCTTTCACATCTGTTTCTTAGGTATAGAAATCTATACTCACTGGGCACTTTTGGTTGGCTTCTTCCACTGAGGGCCAGATCTTTTCTAGTAGCGCTGCGCGCTCTGTTGTTGAGATATTGATATCTCCATTAACAGGGTCTATCAAAAGTGATGCTTGAAAACGTTGTGCGCCCATCACCAGAGCTGCTTGAACTTCTGGATTGCGAGCTACGATGTGCTGCTCCATTGATATAGGATTAGTCTTCTCGCCATTTAAGAATACAATAATATCGTCAGCTCTTGCATGCCATTTCCATAGGTTTGGCTTGATAGGATGAGGGGTAAAGAGATCACGACTGGCATATTCCGTTGCTTGGGGGAACATCGTGAAGGTAGGTTGCTGTTTTGACAAATCAGGATCGGAAAGCATAGTCAGCTCGTGGGTATTGTCTATTACTGGTCTGAGTTCGGCGCCTGTATTTGGGTGAAACTCGACATATTTCCAGTCTCCTCGGTCGAATGCGTCATTTCTATGGATCAGGTTTGACAAGCCAAGTTCCGTAGCTCCAAATTGATTCACCAGTCTGATCTTAGATGCAACTATATCACCGATGGCTTGTGGTAAGTCTCCTCCACAGTAAATTATCATTTCCAGATGCTTAGCGCAATAATCGAGGAGCTCTGGGCTTTGGCTCAACTCATTCACAATAGATGGCACTATGAATGCGATATCTGCTGCCGTTTTCTTCAATCCATCCACAAGTCCTTTCGCGGATGGTATTGCCCCGGAAGTAGGGCTGATCATCACTGTACCAAATGGTACAGCGTTGAACAAATGACAACAAAGGTATGCACCCTAAACAATACTGCATCAGAAACAATGGCGTCATTAAAAACAATTCGGGACTCACGTGGAAGGGTGGGAAGGTTAAAAATACTCTTTTTCCCTCATACATTCGATGTTGACTCTTGTAGCCAGCTGGTGGGTCCAGCGCCATCAATGCAATATTTCTTTGGGCAGTTTCATGAGTCCAGATCATAGGCTTTGGAAATCCAGTTGAGCCAGAAGTATGTCTTTCGTAGTTAGATTAGCTCCTGATATAGCATGATTGTAGGTTCACTCAACTTACACAACAACGAAGGGCTCCTGATTCGCTCCAGAGAAAGTTTTATCGAACGGAAAACGTCTCCTCTTATCTTTTAGAATATATTCAACGCTTGGAACCTCAACGACGCGAAGATGGGAATTAGCTTCGAGGATCTCGGTGATTTGAGGAGGACGAGGAGTCGGTGATAGAACAGTTCTACATTTCAGGCGATCAAGCAGGTTTGTTTGAGCTGCGACGCTGTTTCTCGGCGAGGTGAGAAATATCTTTTAGACCTTAGCATTGTATGTTCATGATGAAATGATTATCTGAATCCGGTGAATACAGAGAGATGTATGAGCAATTGGGGGCGGACTGAGGTCTATGCATAGAAACAACATAGGAAGAATTCTTACCAAATAGCCAGCTTTTGTGGCACCCAAGATCAGTGCTGGATATCTCAGATCATTGGGTCCGATATAGGCTAGAACCTCGAAGGCTTTCGAAGGGCCCAAGACTTCGTGCATCCACCAAGCGAGACAGTCGACAGCGCTTGCAAAATCACCATAGGTGATCTGGCGATAGCCGTAATCGTATGTCAAAGTAGAAACTGGATACTCTGCGTACAAAGCCTCTGGATCAGTTTCAGCTAGATGGTCAACAATGTTGGGAACGAGTTCATCTTTCCATTTTCGAGAAGTCATGGCTAGCGAGCTCGTAGTAGTTAACAAGCAAGTCCCTTTTACTTAACTGTCTGCAGTCTCTGAAGCTCGACAGTCAAATTGCGATGAATACACTTGTGAAGAGATTTCTTGGCTTCTATTTCATTTGGCATTATATAGCAAGGTAGTATTCAGATGGACACAGTTATCTGACTGCCGGCAATGACGACACCAGCAATACTGGAGCCAACCAACAGTTGGAATTTCATATTACCAAACGTTACCTACCCGAGGTAAGCATATATAGCATGAACTATCTTGCCTCTCAAAATGTTTTACAATATCATTCACAATCAAAGAAATAAACCCATCAAGCAATTCATTGATCTGCGCAAGAGGAAGGAATTTAAAAATTTGAGAACAGTACAGGCAATTGCAAACGATATGTAGCCTCGTAGCTGATGAAGTGGATGAAACAAAAATCACGTGTGAATCCCAGCCACACCTCACTCTGGATTCCGATTTGGCAATGATCAACGAGTTATTGATCAAACCATCAACAACGGTGACTTTCCTGGAACTATTACAACTGTTACAATTTAAATCAAACAATATCATAACTTTCCCATTCATCACAATGACAATTCGGCCTCCATTCGGCCATCGCATGCGTGACGCCCATTTCCAATTCTCTTCCAGCTACACACCTCTAAACCACGGTTCCTTTGGCGCGTACCCACATCCCATCCAACAAGCTCAAGATGCATTTCAGAAGCAATGTAATGAAAGACCCAGCACATTCTACGTCTACGATCTTCCAGAACTCGTTGATAAATCACGAGAAGCCGTTGCACCTCTTCTAGGTGCTGATCCTAAGGAAGTGGTTCTAATCCCGAATGCGACGACAGGGGTGAATACTGTATTGAGGAATCTGATATGGGAGGAGGGAGATATGATTGTTTATTTTAGCACGATTTATGATGCGTGTGAAAAGACAGTTGAAAGTGTAAGAGAGATGTTAGGAGTAGAAGTAGCGACGCATTGCCAGGTATTGGAGTTTCCGATTAATGAGGAGAGTGAATTGGGAGAATTCAGAGAGTTTGTAGAGTTGGTAAAAGCAATGGGCACAAAAGTTAAGTTGGCTATATTTGATACGGTAAGGTTGTCTTGATCCTACAAATAGAGTCACTTTAAATTGTCAGTAGTTCAGACATTATCTCTCATATATTCCTTTAAGTGTATCTCATTTGACTTTGATTGATGATCTCAATTTTCTTACAATGTTGATGGCAGGTCCTGACATTCCCCGGCGTTCGAATGCCTTGGGAGAAGCTGGTACGGATATGTAAAGAACTAGGTGTCTTGAGTTTAATTGATGGTGCTCACGGTATCGGACACATCGATCTTACATACCTTGGTTCAGTCAGTCCCGACTTTTTCGTCAGTAACTGTCACAAGTATGATATCTTCTTCTCATAAAAGTTGTATTCTAACCTACGGCAGATGGCTCTATACCCCTCGCTCGTGTGCTGTCTTTTATGTACCCCTCCGCAACCAGCATCTCATCCGCACCTCCCTTCCTACATCTCACGGCTACCGCAAAAGTTCCGAGAATGACACTCTGGAAGATATCAATAACTATTTCGTCTCAATGTTCAACTTTGTAGCAACAATTGACTACACACCCTACCTATGCATCCCCGCCGCAATATCCTTCCGGGATACCGTTTGCGGCGGCGAAGCGTCAATTCGTCAATATTGTTTTGATCTCGCCAAAACAGGCGGTAAATTATGCGCTTCAACCCTGAATACACATACTCTTCCCATATTGCCCGGAAGAGAAACTTGTTTCACTAACATCAAGCTACCAATACCCTTTTTGCGTGATAACAATGAGAAGTCCCATGCAACATCCGAGACAACAGCATTCAAACCTGCTGATGCGGAAAAGATCAAAGTATGGCTCAACAAAACCGCAGTCAAGGAATTCGACACCTATCTGCAAATTGGATGGCATGCGAATGTACTCTGGGTCAGGTTGAGCGCGCAGATATATCTTGAATTGAGAGATTTCGAGTGGGTAGGAGAGAAGTTGAAGGGATTATGTGAAAGGGTTAACGAGGGGGAGGTGGAAGGAATAAAGAGAGTGGATATAACAGAGGTTCCGGATGCTCAGGGTTCGTTCATCTGTGGTAGCGCTTGTGATGATTGATTTGACGACTCGGTTGCGGATGATTCTTCCAAGTGAATTAAACGACTGAACGCTGATTCTGCTGGTGGAGGAATTATGAGCCACAATCAATTTTACCAAACGTGACAGATGTGGACAATGATATATCAAAGTGAGAAGATTGAATGTGGCGCGTCGCTTTCGTTTCAGTAAATTACATGTGGCATATGGCATTAATGAGAGGGATTCAAGAACATAACATTCCATGTCTTGGTGAAGAGGCAACCTTACATAGACTATGATCAACAATTAAATTTATACCTTACTATTTAGTTATTCGAAATAACAGCTGACAGATGGTTTCATCTTGACTGCTGTCTGGAAAATTCACACCAGCGTCCCTTTGAATAGCTTGCCAGTGAGAGTAAATCTTTAGTCATGCGTTTTAGAACTCTTGAAATTCATAGCTATGTCTTCCAATCAGATCATCTGTAATAATTACTAGAACACATTAGGTGTTCCCAGGAACAATGTGTCTCCGCTTGAGCCTTAGAATTGCGTATTATAACTTCCAACAATCCTGCATATAGATTATATCTTTCGTCTCCAAACCCTTCTCTTGGATATCTCACCCACCAAAGCTCGAAAAATTAGCAGGCAAGAAAGCTTCAATCACATCACCCTTTATCTCAATCTTACACCACCCATCAAATTCCCACATATAAAACACACCACTCCCCATCTCCTCACTCGTACTATTCCGCCACGCAATTCCAAACGGTAGACCAGAAGCTATCCCCTCCACAGCCCCATTTCGAGCAACACTCAAACCTCCACAAACTACCATGTCAAAAAAGCCAGGCGGTGTAGTGGTATAGAGCCCGCATGGAGTAGTGCGAGTTTCAAGCCCCGCGATACAGACGAGGCCAAGAATGCAGGCGAATAACAGGGCTGTATATATTTTGTACCAAAGACTTGTTATACATGGGATGATAGTGGTGGTGGAATTATTGGTCAGGAAATAGAATGTATAAATGGGGATTGAACAGACGAGGAAGATGGTGAAGAATATGACAACGAGGAATTGAGTAAGTGTGAAGAAGATGTTCGAAGGGTCAGATGAAGTTTCAAAAGGTATTAGATAAAGGAGCGCTAGGACCAGGAGAGCAAGTAACGGAAGGAGAAAGAGGATCCGTACAGTTATACCGCGCCAGCTACGGGGAGAGTGGAGGTCAAGTGAGTGAACAGGGAATGGTTCGAGAAGTCCTAAGCTGAGAAGGGTACGACTCGTTGGTGATTTGCAAGGTTTTAAAGTGTTAGTGAGGCCGTATCCGTCACAAATTTCGAATTCCGGGTCACTATCACTATCAATATCTACATCCATGTAAGAGTAGTCATCAGATATCCAGATTGCCGCCGGTAATCTTATTAATCCGCATATAGCCAGCGGTGCAAAGACTGTTCCCAGAGAGATAGTGTTGGAATAGGCACCTCCGTTCAAACCTCCAACCAGTTGCCAAGCAGCTTGCAGGCCTTGCAATACAGTCGCCACTGTTTCAGCTGAGGTCTTTGAAACCCAGACAGCATGTGGGGAACTAGGCATGCTAGTACAAAAGCGTCGACTTTTCCGCATCATATTTTCCGAGCCATCCCAACCACTCGACGTCCAAAAGTGTGCGTTACTAGCTGCCATGTCCGCAGAATTCCATGCACGCGATCGTGCTCGTCGATCGATGATTGAGAAGTAACGCCATAGTATCGAAGTAGGATTATAGTGGCCGAGCCGCTCGTGCCAACGAGGTCGTGGGCTGGAGAGATAGACAGGCGATGGAACTCCGGCAATGATATGAACAATGAGGGGGGCGAGACAGAGCGTTAATAGATTTATCCAATCTGCAAAGAGAATCCCAGATGCTTGGTATGTAAATGGGAGAACGCCATTATACGGAAAATCGCTGTTCATTGTATGGTCTTGAGATTGGCAATGAATAGAAGTCGACAGAAAGACAGAGACTATCAGTATCGAAAAGAAAGCCTGCTGGTATTTCAAGCTTCAATTTGACATTGGTGCAAGATTCAAATAATAATACTGGGGGGGGAAAAATCGTGCAATACAATTTCGCATAGCAAACCTCATGTTTGTTTTGACCACCCACTATGCCACAATTCTTATCGGGATAGGTAAGCAGCATATTGGAGATGCAGGTACAAAGGCAACCAAGCTATTGAGCATAGATAGGATAACAAATCTAAAGTTCCGGTAACAGACACTTATCGTGTACCGGGACTTTTATGAAGTAACTCAACATCGGCCCTTCACACCCCCCCGCGGGGGCCCAAATGCAAGAAAGTTTGCTATGAGCCGGTGCTGCGCCTTAATCCACGTTGAGCAAACACCACCGTGTTTGTAGAGCTGAAAAGATTTTTTGAAGCTACTTATATGGTCTATGAAATGTCGTGTATGTGATTACAGAGTGACGGAGTACATTGTGCAATAATATTGTCATCTCGGTACGAGCCGAGACCGGCGGGAACGCTAGTGGAATCCTTGTTTGATACTTTTCCATTCAATCTCACAATATCACCTGGTAAGATCAAGCTTAACTTCACCCATCCACTGTGTTGAAGTGTTTGCATTTGAATTCCTTACAAGCTTCCTTTGGTTTTTATCAATTTCTTAATACATGTAGCAGCGTGCTGATCTTGTCCCTCAAGTTCAGAGCTGGGTATCGTCCATTCAACTTTCGCTTCAATATCACACTTCATTGACCAAATTTGTCCTGGTATCCGCAACGCTCACGTTTAATGCATAACTTCAATCCTCCAGCCGATTCTGGTGTCCTACCCACGAAAATATCAGATCAAGCAACTGGACTCCATGGCATTGGAATCAACACTCGACTCTTCATATTTTGAATCAATGGCACAGTCTTGTGAACTGTATCTCCCCAGCCCTCGATCTCCCAGCTTTGCTCTCGTCTCTTTTTTCTCTCTTCTAAATCCGCAAATTGCCACAAATGATGCACGGTGTTCAGTTCTCCGATTTGTACAAACCATGCTCCAACGCCTTCCATGACTTCTCTGCGAGCTTTTAGACCGCGGCGCCAATGAGTCTCCCATTCTAAGAGGTTTCCGGGGTGCAATGTGTACGAGCGTAATTCAAAGAGACCACCAAGTTGACGAGGTGCAGTGGTAGGCCAGAAGGAGAATTCTTGCATTAGAGAAACATTCTTCTTTGTAATGAGAGATTTGAGTTTCTTGTCAAATTCTTGGAAGCCAGGATGTGATGCGATACTATGCAGGGAGTCATGGTAACCGTGATATCGTTGGTATTCCCAAATATGGACTGTAATCATTCATCTGTCAGCGTTTGTAGGTGGACTAAATTCGAAAGTAGACGAGAATTGGAACGTACCAAAAGTATCACAATCTCCAACCTCTGTTCTCCAACTTCCAACTAGGTGTACTTTATTTTGTTCCATTCCCGCCATCTTCGGATACCATTCGCCAACCAGTTGGACATACTCATCAACCTTATCTGGCTTGACCTCATGAAACACGATCGAGTGTACATATTTGCCTCTAGCCAAAACCTGACTGAAACTCTGTTCAATCTCCTTTTCCATCTCACGACCTTCTGGAGTGCCATAAATTAAACTACTTAATTTTCCTTTCTTCTCACCATTTCCGTTTGTGTGCTCTACTGCATTTAGTGTATGGTCTGCCGAAGCAGATGTTTGAGCTTGGGAGGATAGTTTGGACTCACTTGCAGCTTCTTTCTTACGATGTTGTTCTGCGATTCTTTCTCTGAATTCTTTCTGCTTTGCATCGAATGAGGCCACACCTTGGGGGGTGATATTTGATAGGGCTGGTGTACGAGAGAGAGAGGTGGATGTAGTCGTGAAGGCTCTAAGAGGATGACTCGTGATGGAGCTGCGTGAGATTCGTCGTGTAAACATTTTGGAGTTGTTGATTGATTATTGGTGTGGTCAATAGTTGTAACGATTATTGGAATTGTTGGAGATTGGTTGAAGGATGGAACCGTTTTCGTAATTAAAAGTTCCACAATCTCACAGAGGTGAAGGAATGACTTTCGCTTGGTTAATTGAACAATTGAGGTTTTATTCTCCAATTGTCATCCAATTATCGTATAATGGGTTGTGTTGTATCGTCGTACTTTCCGAAGCGCCGGTATGATGTCGTTGCCGTGGTTGATTTACCCCGTCTCGTCTTGTCTCGTCTCGTCTCGCTCGTTGTTCGAATGCAAAGCAGAAATAGAATTCAATATTCTCTTCAAGAATTGTTGCTGTTTCCTCCTATCTTTTTCGGAGATGCAATCAACAGAAACAAAGGAAGATGGAAGCTGCAAAGTAGGTTTGGTTTAACTTTAATGAGTTTGTAGCACAAGAAACCATATAATTGGCTAAAATGGAATCCAACAATAGCGCAAGCTTGTCAGATACCCCGCACTTTTTGACTGTTTCGTCCGTCTTAAAGTATAAAAAGCACTATCAAATAGTGAATAGCTCGAGCGGGAAAGGATCAAAATTGTTTGGGCAGGAATAGATTGGTTCAAAGGTTCGTGTGGCTACAATACTTTGGAGGTGTGATGTGAGAGAAAGAGAGGAATTGGTGAACGAACTGAAAGGGGAAAAGAGGACAACCAAGCTGCAGCTGGGCAGTGACGAAAGTGAGGAGTAAGGCAAGGATGTGGTGGCTCCATTTCGGATGAATGTGAGGGTTTGCGGGCTTGCGGGCTTGCGGGCTTGGAGTTTCTTGTGGAGACCAATCAAAATTCAGATTCTATCTTGTATCCGCTACATTTGTATGGGGAAATGAAGCTGAAGATGTCGAAACACGTGAAGATAGGCCAATGATCATAGACTAAACTGAAAGAGGAAAGTGTGAGCTTCGGGCCTCACGAACAAGGCAATAAATATCTCTGGAAAACGTGATATGTCACTAAGCCCAATACATTCTAGCCTTACTTTGTTGCGGCCCTTCCCACAGTTGACCTCACTACTATTATCGGAATCACCACCGTCTAACCTCCAATCAACCCTCCGGTATACTTTCAATCATATCCCACAGCACAAATTCACAATGTCTTGGTTAGGAAAGAAGTTCCCTGCGCCTGTCGGTATGTGAAGCCATTCAATTGCAAGCTGTGAAAAGCTTTCGTTCCGCACTTTTCCGATCTCCAAGTAATGTTTACTGATAAAATTGTGTTTTTAGCAAAGCCAATGGCTCCTTTCTTCGTTGCCGGTATGTTACTTTGAGCGCCATTCATCCCAAGTATATCACGGAATGCGAAGGTCGATAGCACTTGGAACTGGGAAGGAACGGCAAGGCTGGAGCCTGAACTATGGCTAATATTACCTGGGGAATTAGGTGCCGTCATTATGTACGGAATCAACTCTGCTGCTACCGCAATGGCCAACAGTACGTCTATTCCATTGTTTGTCTTCGCATGTGGACCGTAAAGATTTGTTTATGAGAGGATACTGACAAGACTGGCTATTACAGGCGAGGAGTTCAAGAACGATCCTAGAAACCCAAACGCAAAGACCCCAAAGCCAGCCGACAAACACTAAATGGAAGAAACGTATGATAGGGGGCATGATGACTGAGAACTTGCATAGATTGAACCTATGACAGATCGGTCGAACGGGGCGTTCGTTCCCGTGAAGGATGATATGTAAATTAGGAAACAATGAAATCATCTGGTGTCCTATAAAGGAAGATCTTGCACTGTGACCTATCATGCAGGTTTGAGGATAATGAAAATATCTTGAGTTTGACCTTTGAATGAATCGTTTCGAATAAACTTTCATGGCATGAGTATGGTGGATATTGAGTGAATAGCCTCGAGCGGGGATATTACATGCCTAATGGGTTGTATTGTATTTTTCCCTTCCTATTGTTGTCCGAGCATAGGGATGTAGTATGTTGAAACTTTTGTCTCCAAAGGTTTGTTTTCAAAGCTGTGAATTGCTTTGAGTTTGCACTGATTGGTGGCAATCAGTGATTCACATGTTGCTTTGATATTAGGTAGGTAGTCTTGCAATGACAAGTCTAGTGAACTATAAAGCATGTCTTGCTTGTCTTCACTGTCCTTCTTACTTTCCTGATATACTTCATTCATGTTTCTCTATCATATAGTATGTCTATATTCAAGTTGCAAGTGCTCAAAATCAATGACTTTGCGTTCAAGAATATTAAAGAACTCCAGTTACCTAGGTAGTCATATACCTCTCTCGCTCCCTCTCAAAGTACTGTTCATATCAATGCAGTCCAACTAGTTTGTCTAAAAACCAAGCTCGAATTATGTGACCTGTTTCAAAATCAGTAGCTTTCATGTCTCTGTTCTTCTATTGCCCAAAATTATTCACATAGAAGTCATCTCGGACCTTGCACAAGTCCCGAAGAACCCGAGGATATAGTGAATTCAAATTGTGATACTTATGACACTTATGACACCTGATTGACCTTCCTGTTGTCTATAGCTCGAACCTGCACGGACCCCATAACAATCTTGAATCATAATAAACCCTCCTCCTCCCATCAGTTCTCAACTTCGATCTACAAATCTCTTACTTGATACTTCTAACAAACAACTTCTTTTTCAACAAGTTTGCAAATCTATTTTTGTTGTGCTTGTCACAATAACTGTAGTTTTTGAACTATCATTTCTTTAATATTGTACAAAACCCACATCCTTCTGCAAGTTTCCACAAGTCTCCAACTTCGAGCCCTTGACGTGGAAAGTTGAAACTCCAGCTGATCAATCCGACTTGCAGAAATCGATTAGCACGTACTGCGTTATTTACTGCAAAATGACGCGCCAACCTTCCGATCAATATGTCGACGCTCCTGGCCAACCGGCCAACCCTTTGCTGATTCCTAGTACCCAATCTATTCTTCAATCTGCCTCTCCTTCCCAAGAGTCTGCTGATCAACAAACATCATCCTCGGGTCATGTTCATCGATCCATTGATGCTGCGTCCTGCAGCCATGAAAAAGGTCAAAAAGATGTTTTCGTACCACCTCAACCATTGACGTACTTGGATTTATTGATCATTGAAAATTCAGGATTTCCAAGTATGGCTGAGTTTGAGATCTTCCTCCAGCTGTACCAGAAATCATATTATCACATGGAACTAGTGGAACGCAAAAAACTCTTCCAGCAAGTGGAGCTTCTTCGACGAGGTATGCGCCACCCGCAATCGATTCAAGCGCTGGTAGAAGCACAGCAGAGTATTCAGGCCGGTCAACCGTTCCTCAGCCTCAAACATTATGCAAACTTCAGCCGAAACGGATATATGCTTACATCCATGATCAGTCGCTGCCTCAATCTTACCTCTTTCGCTCTGCAGAGAGCCGTTTTTCATGCCGCAATCGAAGCAAGTAAGAACACCGATACGCCAAACATAGCAACCATTGCAGGCAAAAGCTGTGAAGATATTGTAAGTATTTTTCTCTTTGTCTTCGTCCAAGAAATAGACTAATCTTCGTACCAGTTGACCCGTGGTGTAAAACACTGGACCGCTGAGGACATCTTGAAACTTGAGACGATCGTCTACATCCGCCCCTCTGAACACAACGTCAACAACCCTCCATCTAAGGTCACTTCGCGTACTGATTTTTCATATTTCTCGCATGAACCGCCTCTTCATTGCCCAGATCCTCCAGAGTATGGAGGTATGAAAATCAAGCCAAACGATTCTGCTTTGTCCTTGCAACAACCATGGACATACAGCCAGTGTTTGGACTACCTCGCTGGTCGGACAATAAACTTCATGAATTCTCGTGATCCAGAAGCTTTCTTCTTCAGCTTGCCTTCGGACGACAAGCTTCAAGGCATGACGGCGGATCAACGCGCAGAGTTTGTTCGTAAACACATTTTAGAGGAAGATGCAAAGCGTACTTTATCGAAGTCAGGCAATGATTGGTACCCTGTTCATACGAGAACCTCCGAGCGTTCTACTGAATGTACATACGATAATTTGCTTCCGGAGCTTGATACTACTACATCAATCTCAAAAGGTAGCCCTTACATCCAGGAAACTCTTTTTAATCATCGAAACCACGGAACCCATGGAGGTAGACATGGATTTGAATCACCATCGAACTCTTGTGCAGATCATGAAAGAAGAATGGGGCATGGACGTAAGCCGCCGTCGAGTGTTACGGCAGATGACGGATATTGCAATTCAGATCTGGGGGATGACGATGATTCTGATTGGGCTCCCACTCAATCTGACAATTGGAGTTCGCCATCGAGATCAACAAAGCGGGTATCCTTCGCTGCATTGGTGACAGATATACCAGGAAATCTTCGTGGACAGGAAAATAGTATCGTTCCATCTGATTCCCTCTCATTTGCAGAGTCAGAGTCAGAGAATGATGAAGCGACCACTGTAGACAATGTTCCGTTGAGCGAAAATATTAGCGATCGTCAAGATTGTGTTTGGACAACTTCTGCAGCTCATGATACTTCTGCAATCGAGGTTGTACTGACTTCGGGTGATGAAAATGACAATAATGTCCCACTTATCGCACCTCGTGCCTCTGACTCAAAGAGAGGAAAGAGAAAGCGTTCATGGACTCGATGTCGTCGAGTAGCTCAACCACGTGCTCAACGACGCAGTGGGGATTTTGATACCTTCGTTGATACTTTGGAGAAACACCATTCGCAACTGTCCTCACTCCCAAAGTTAAGCAAGCTTCTCAATTTTGGGGATGAGAAGCATCAGACGGCTACCAAAAAGCCTCAAGGTATCCAAGCCCAAGAGGTTTTGTTCCCTACTTGGGACGGGGTTCCGGTGCAACGCGGCGTCTCAAACGTTGGATATGCCTCTCAAGAATATTGCATGCTAGCCGTGCAAGAAATGTTCCTGGGGCAGCAAAGAAAGAGGAGAATTCAATTATTGCAAGAACAGGCTGCTATGCAAGCTGGTCTTGTCTCAAAAACTGGTCCAAAAAATGATCATGACCTTGAAGCTTCAGCATATAAACCGGAATTGTTAACAATGGAACAGGAAAGCAAGAACAAAGTTGAATTGAAACGCCAAGAACAGGATACCAAGCTAGCTACTTATCCCTTCTGGGAGAAAGGTGGTCAAACAAAGCCTGTAGAATCTTCTCGTGTTTCTCTCGGAAATGAAAAAACTATCCTCAATGGTCCATCAAAATTCTACGGTCTCGCATCGAAGGAAGCTCGACAATTCTCGGGTACCAGTCAGCTTGGAAAGCTTAAACAAGACATGGCTAATAAGTTCGATGACCTTAAGAAATTTGCGGATGAGTTCAAGATGTCCACCGCAGTGCCAAGTGACATTGCCTTTATCAATCACGGTGAGGTGCCCGTGGCTGTCTGGCAGAATCACTCTCAGGATCGTGCTAACACTTGCGATGAAGGTCCTCTTCGTATTGCAATCAAGGAAGACAATCTTCGTCGTGCTAAGGGTGCCCCATTTGATGAGTCGAATATGGAGGTTATCTCGGTTGAGGAAGCTACTCGTCTTTATGCTGCTCAGAAGTTAGCTAAAGCGATTTCGACTGCTACAAAGTCTACAACTGGTACCTCTCTTCCCATTCCTGCAAGTCATCAATTGAATGGTTTCGATCACGGCGTCACAGCTACAGCATATGATCAAGACCGTTTCATTCAAGCTACATATAGCAGCGTCAATAGTTACAAGGCTAACCATGATAGTCACAGCTTCGAACAGGACAACTCAATGAATGCCAAGTGCAGAAGGTGTTCTGAGAGATCAAGATTGAGATTGAGAATCAATGATTTAAGTGGCGAATTGTTCTGAGCAAGTGATGATTGATGATGGATACGAATATCACGAATGGATACATGGATGACAGATAATGGGAAAGAAACGATTCGTTTCTATTTAGTTCTGCAATACATGCCGCTATTAGGGTTGTGGGATCGAGGTCAAACGAGCTCTGCCGCAAATTTAGAGTCAGGAAGGCTCATAACTATTTGCTCTGAGGAGAATTAGATATTAATGTCGACAGCGCAGGTAGTCTAATTCATCAGTTAATCCTATAAAAAAAGATCTTTGGGTTTATTGATTGACCTGAAGATTGCCATTTCTACTCAGGTGGCTCTACCTCCACTCTACCTATTACTACATGACCACGTGCTAGTGGCTGGCGTGGATAATGAGAGTTTTATGAATATATTCACTTACAAAAAACAATCTTTAGATAAGATTTGTGATTTTTCTTGCTATCTGTTTTCTGTAGCTGGTCAAATTCTTCGACGGCTGAGAAGTTCCTGGTAAATCCAGAAAAATACTTTGAGAGCGAATTTTGAGTCTTTAATATTTTCAAGTCGCTTTTATCTAGAAGCTTCAGTTCTTCTCCCCTTTACACCACTTTTTCCTCAACCTACGTTTCTCTCCTTCTCTATCCCACTTTCTCCCCAGACTTGCAGTATTACGTGCAACGATGGATCCGTCTCATCGCTCACCCCATCTAAGTGGTATGTTATCACTTAAACTCATCATGTGTATTAAAATTCTGACCTGTCAATCCCCTCTAGATTCCGTCAAAAAGATGTATTCTGTGTTTCGCGTTCCCCGACTCCACCCAATCCCTCGTATACATACCGAAAGTCTTATTGTCTTCCTAGCTTTTTGCAAAAGCTTCTTAACGCTATCCGATGTCAACCGCGTTCGCTATGGCAAGAAGAATACCCGAGACGCTTTCTTGAATTCGTTCGCTCCTCAATACTTCGAACAGAATTTGCATGGAATTTCATTCAAACGCATGTGTGATTTAGTCCAAGATCTATGGGCCGCGAAACACTTCCTTGCTGGATCTGAATTGAATGAACTTTTCAAGGACGCTTCCTGTGAGCGACAGCAAGATCCTGATTTTCGAAGAATTATCAATGTCCCAATATTAGGAGAGTCATTGGAAACTAATATCTGGCTGTCGAACCATCAGTCACATTATAAGCCGCGTATCACCGCATCTTTCAGGATTAGAAAGTTGCTTTCAATACATCCATGTTCTTTGCCACGCGTGGATCCTAATAATCTCAATTCTCATCGCGATTATATGATTAAGTATCCACCAGTATCTAGTCTTTTCAAACCTTTCCTTGGTCCCTACGAAGATGATTATGAGTGCAGCACAGCTCTTCCCTTCCCTCTCCAACATTCTATCCTCACGGCACTCCAAGATCTCATCGAAGAATCTCTATTCAGCTTCGCATCTCAATACTTTCCCGCCTACCTAGCTTTGAACTTCAAAACTTGCCCCAAGTCTATTGAGCTCTGCAGCTGGGGAATGCATCTACGCATGAACGCTTCTGATATCCGGTTCAATCTTGCCTCTGACTTTGTTCTTGAAGACTTGCATTTATTTTTGCATCGCTTGAATACAGTGAGAGACTTAGCTGTGCATCGGAAAGATGGTGAGTAGATTGATTGCACTTTCAATGTTAGGATAGAGCAATGGCTAACAAAATCAGGGGTTCCTATTGAAGCAATCAACAGCATGTGCGCAGATAGCATTTGCTTGGCAAGAGCTTTAGGAGACCCACGAGCAGTCTTGTTAGGCTTGATACAGGAAAAAGTGCTCATGCTTTCAAAAACACTGTAAGTAATTCCTTCACATATATCGCTTAGTTCGCAGACTATTGGCCTTCAACCTATTCCTCCTCAACCCTTGGAGAAGGATCTACCGGTGCTATGAACTAACTCATTTTTCACGCTAGGCTAAAGACACAACCACTCCCTCAACATTCTTCCTTCCTTGGACTTGAAACCGATCTGACCATGAAATCCAACCTTAAATTCTTCATGAAAGCCGTATCTGCTTCACGTATTCTCATATCATCCTCTGAAGCATGGATACTATACTCAGAGAAATACGAAGAAGTCGTAAATATGCTACGTCGCTTAGTATATTATAATGAGCAGGAACGTAGGCCTCCGTCGCCTGCCCGTTTCCATTATTGATGCTAAGACACAGGGCCTTTATCGGTCGGTTTGGAGGTTTTGGAGCATGTATAAAATCATGAGGTGTCTACCCTTTGGTCTTTTGTTTATTATTGGGTTATTATTGAAGGGCACAACGGTCAGATTTATACTGATTATGATGAGAATACTGAAACATTAAATCATCAGCAAGATAGTGAGAGCAACTGGTTGCTTCTGCAAGTTAGGGAAGTTCTTGATGAAGAAATTTATTAGCAAAGTTTTACAGGCAAAATCACTGGTGTCAGATTGAGGATTGTGGTTGGCTCGAGTGGGATGATGGAAAGCACTGTAAATGAACATCGACATTGCCTTAATGTATACGGAAATTCATTTATTGAAGATCTCTTTACATTAAGTGAAATTTTATCTGAAGGCATTTTTCTATAGACTAGCAAAGATGCAAAGGAGTTTTAATATCAGCATACTTTTTTGTGAATACATACTTTCGGGATTTTGGAACACTTATGATTTAATCGCTCCTGGCTCCCAACCCAAAACAAAGCAAGAAACAACATCTCCCACAAATAAGAGCGTGGAAGTATAAACACCGGACTGCAAATGATGGGCTTATTGTAGTTCATGAGATGGCGCTGAGGAGACGGGTAGTAACAAAACTCGCTGTGACCCTATGAGATTCACTTTTACTACAGGCAATATTCTAAAATAAGTAGACCTTCTCTCCTAGATAGCAATCTACAAAGTTTGATTGCTGCTATGGTGCAGCACCTTCGCATTGTTCTTTATGCTATCTCAGTTTCTTGTTTTCGAAATAATCGTCAATTAGAATTTATAACACATTCTGAACAAGCCCATGGATTATTCTGTGTCATTATGCTATAAGATTTCCTTGTGTCAATGGAAGTATCCCTTCCTTCCTTGCTTTATATATCCAATATTAGGATGAGAATTGGTAAAATTAAATTGCAGAGATGCGTGATGTTTGCCATGGAGCTCTTTCAACCTATTTCATGAGTGTTTGCTTCTTACATCGTTGGTCTAAGGATCTTTCTTGTAAGTGATTATCGATAGGTATCTTCCTATTCCTTCATATCAACCATATAAGCAGCTAGAAGTTCCTCGAAAATGACCACACAAGGTTCGAGCCAAGTTATCCAATCCAAATTGAATTCTCTGCGTTTCTTGGCAATTGCACCATTCATCAACGCACACTCAAAAACCCCTCAGTCTGAAACTACACTCCCAGTACTAAACCAAGATCCCCTTAATTTAACATGGACGGCGGTCTTTGCCTATGTGATACTTGCTGTTCTGAAGATGCGTCAGAAGCCTTTGAAGACTTGCCACCGCAGTCCTCGGCTCAGAATACAAAACAAAGGGAAGAAAAGCTCGATGAAAAGTACAGCCAGCGGTGTGCTAATTTCATGGAGACTGAAGATTATGAAGCATTGAAAAAATTTTTGGATCAGGGGGATGATTTCTTCCGGAATGAGTTCAGACAAGGAGAGAAGAGGAAGTCTGGGCGGATTGCAGATGATGAATATGAAGTTACGGGGACGAAATTAGAAGAAATGAAGGAGAGAGGTGGGGATGGGTCTGAATATTACATGAAATGTATGTCAAAGGGTGAGCTCGGTAGCAGTAGCTGTAGCGACTGTGAGAATGCTGACCACAACAATGATTTGAGAGAAGTTGAGAGTGTTGAACAGGAGAATGACTACCAGGATATCGGTGATGATGACTGGGGATATTCTGCCGAAGAGTTAAAAGCATTTATATGTGAGAATGAAGGGCTGGAAGCAGCTATGTGTGAGGATGAAGAGCTGCTTGGTTCGTTACACGGCGTCGGTGGACATATGATGGAGTGTTGTATGTGACAACTATTAGACTGATACCAAGATGAAGGAGGTAATATCACGTGGGATTATGAGAAGCGGAGAACTCGTTGAAGTTTCTAAGCATGTCACACTCTACTATGTGCTGCAAAAGCAAATTGAAAATGCGAAATCTTCTAATTCAATCAGTCATTCCAAGATCAAATTTGGTATGCAACGTGTTTTCGTGGTGCTGTGCTGACATCTCAAGATTACAGTACAGTCCATTCTCTTTCTCGTCACTTATCAATTGATATTCACGCTTTCCCCAACTCAAAAATTACAATCACACCACATGTACACACATTTGATGTTCATTCAATTATCCATTGTAAGATTCAAACATGCCCTATCACCAACCCCACAAATTACAGAAGTCAAAAAGGAAAGACCGAAGCACAGCTCTCAAAATGACACTTTCCTCCATTACTTCATCTCTCGCAAGATTTAGAAAAAGACAATCATCAACTTCGAGAATAAAACCTCAAGACTCAATTAATGCAGATGCCTTTCAAAGAAAATATGATACTGGTCAAAATCGTGCTGCTACCGGAGTGTCTATCAAAACCAGAGAATATTTTCCAACATTAGAGATTTCTATGGGACCCAACACAGAAAAGAAGCTAGAGACAGACCACACAAGCCGTTGGAGTTCACGTACAGAAGCTACTTCATCTTCTTCGGGTTTTCCAGACATGGAGACAAATATGCATATGCCTCGAGACTCAGTTCAAACTATTCCTTCTCTATCATCAGATATGAGTTCAGATGATGAAATCGGGGGTCGCAGTATTCATTTTCCTGCAAAACTACCTGAGCTTCATAGAATGAATATTCAAGATAACTTTATAAAGAGTCTGATAAGCAAGCTTACGAAGGAGAGACGGGAGAAGAAATTGGTACTGCGAGGCTCAAGGAGATACAGATATCTGGCTACGGTGAAAAGAGTTATGGATAGTGGTTGGGACATTCAGTCGCAGGTTCTAGACAAGCTAAAACGAGGGAGAAAAAGGAAGTTGGATGAACAGAGTACCTAGCCGGGTTTTGATGGAAGTTCACGTGTGTACTTGGTCAATATGGGGGAACTCGCCATGCGTTGGTCAGACATCGATCACACGTATATTCGCTAGAATTATGGGATAAGCAATCATTGCAGGGTTGGTTCAGTGCTCAACTGTGAATATAGCCTTGATTTTAACTGGTCATCTGAAGCATCGATGAGGCACAATTGGAAGAGTTCAGATTTGAAGACTCATTCCAGTTAGTCACAGATAGTGAGAATAGACATATATGAGGCTAGAGTAATCGAATGAGATCAAGTTCGTTCTGGAGCAGAAATTCGATATAAGACAAAGATGGGTATTTTTGAGGAGAACAAATGAATCAACTAAAGCATTCATAAGAATGTGCAGGGGGACTTTGAGGTTTTCGTACCAAATTACCTAGAATTACGGCTGCAGTGATCTTCATGAAGTGGCATATAGCCTATACATAGTTAGATAGTAAAAATCATTGAAATCTTCAACTGGATTACATTACCCATTACCGTGCATCCAATGTTGTTTTCACTTTAGAATATCCTCACCATGACAAGCTCGCAAAAGAATACACAAATACATGCAAACATTAATAAAATTGATAAGAAACTACAAAATGACGGATGTATCATCGATTTCCTCCTTTTCCATCTAACAAACTTTACACTATTGAATGAAAATTTACTCTCCTGCCAGACAGTACGTCTGGGTAAACAGGAAGGGCAGCCCTCAATAGCTACACAGCCTTAAATACATTAGATATGAGAAAAAATCTCAATATCAATTAAACAAGAAGAGAAATATCAAGAATCATGCCCCAATAACAATTTTTCTGCGAAGCAAAGGCTACGAAACCTCAACCTGCTCTTAATAAGGAAATGATTATTATTAGTCCCACCTACAAATTTGTTTTCAAGCTGAACAATTATTCAACAAATTCAGATTCCCCAATCACTTGAACAGTCAATTATAGCCAAATTTTGGGGCACCTTGCTACTTCGTAATTTTTGCAGGTTGAAATTTGTATAGGATTGCAAAGTAGACGTTAAGCGAGGTGTATTGGGCTTTCTCCACTTTAATTTTGAAAAATAGTGTGATCATCAATTTGCAACTGAATCGGTAACAACAGCACGATTGAACCCAATATAAAATCGCGATCCGTGAATTTCTTTAATAATACTGATATCACCTTGAGTCTTCAGAGTACATTATGATATTGAAATCTGGAATAAACACGAGGGCGCTTCTCAACTTACTTCCTGCACGAATCGTCTGCCTCCAGGGCCCAATTTGCCTAACGCATTTTTTGGTCTGTTCATTAATCTCTCCTTTACTCTATAATTACTGAGCTCTTGGTGGTTCTATCTGTAGTCTGTTTATTAATTTTCCATGCCAAAAATGATTCAATTGTTGTTTCAAGATTATCGTCACGTGTTGGCAATAGGAAGCACATAACCTTTATTCTAAGTTGAATGAACTCGATGTGTCTTCAAAAAAAATATCATTCTTGACTCTTATATTCTTGAAAGGACAAGTCTAAGGACTTAATCTCTTTGGTGTTCTTGGGTAATCGCAAACCAAATGCACACTCGGCAAATTCAAATACCAAGCCACAACTCTGTCCAGACCAATTCCTCCACCACCGTGAGGAGGCACACCGACACTCTTGAACACATCTACATATTCTTTGATACCAGGTTGGTTGGGGTCCAAGCCCTTCGATCTGATCACCTCCTCCAGTTGCTCTGGTAAATGTAATCGTTGACCACCACTCAGAATTTCTTGTCCACGCATCATGAAATCATATGCGTTGGTGACGGCAGGGTTTTCGGGATCTGGCATCGCGTAGAAGGGACGAGCATCGACTGGGAATTTGTCAAGGACATAGAAATCAGTATTAAATTTCTTACGAACGAGTGCTCCGAGAGCCTTTTCTTGAGGTGTGCTCATATCTTCAGTGTCGGTGACGTTTCTGAATTCTTCGGGTCCTTCTTCACGAAGGAGCTTCTGACCTTCGGCAAAAGTAAGACGGACTTCTTTGCCAGGTTCGGGGAGAAGGAACTCTTCGGACGGGTAAATTGAGCGGATAAGCTCGATTTCTTCACGGTAATTCTCGGCAAGGTTGCGGAAAATGAAGAGAAGAACACCTTCAAGCATGTGCAAGACTTCGTGATAATGTTCATCAATTTCCATCTCTAAATCAAGACCAATGAACTAGGAATAATTTAGTACTACATCATCTTTGCAGAGCGGGTTTTGTTACCTCAGTCATGTGTCTTGGAGTATTAGAATTCTCTGCACGGAAAACAGGTCCAACGCAGTAGACTCTCTTTCGGCCTCCGGCGATTTCAAACTGTTTGTAGAATTGTGGGGACTGGGCGAGATAAGCTTCTTTGTCGAAGTATGGCATTCTGAAAACGTTTGCACCGCCTTCGGATGCAGCTCCGATCAGACAAGGAGGATGAAATTTCTTGAATCGATGGCTTCTCAGATAGTCGCAGAAGTAGTCCTCGACAGCGATTCGGATATCAGCGATAGCTTGGCTGACAGGTGCTCGTTTGTGCATAGCGGGGTTGTTGAGGTGAGAGGCTAGACTGGCTGTTGGGGTGCCTTCTGTGACACTGAGACCTATGTGAGTGTTAGCTCATTCAGTAGAGATCATTGTAGGATATTGATTTACCGGCAGCAGCTTCACTAAGATCTTCTTCCTCATCCAACTTCCCTACAGCTCTGCTCGCTGGTCCCAATCCCAACCCCAACATCTCGGGCGCAGTAGCTACCAAGTAAACCTTTCCAAGATGTAATTCGAAGTTCGAAACCTTTGTGCTCTTAACAGGCTCCAATGGCTTCTGTACAACAGCCTCAACGGCAACAAAACTCTCCAACTTCAGCCCTCCAATCCACTTGACCATTTGTTTGCTGACTGGCTTGCCCTCCGCGCTGGCACTCACAACTCCCTGGACTGTCCAGTTACCCTCCTCTCTTAACTCCACAAACGCCATCTTCGCTCCTTGCATTCTTGCATTTTGAATCCATGCGCGGACCTTGATTGTCTTGCCAACATGTTGTTCTCCAATCTCCCTCAGATGTACACTTTCTGCTTCGATCTTAGTGGTGTGTTTGATTTGTCCGTAGTTATCTTTCGCAAGATCCTCAGCAGCAGCAGACCCAGCGGCAGCTTGTTTAGCAGCTTGCTCGGCGGCTTTACGTGCCTTTTCTGCTTCCTTCTTGGCTTTGGCTTCTGCTTTTTTGGCTCCTTTCTTAGAAGGTTGTGCGGGGTCTTCACCGGTAGGTGGGGCGCCTCCAGCTGCGATGGCGGGGTCAGTTGGAATTCCTTTACTTGGTTCCGCCATCTTTACAATTATGAAGAGACTGGCTGTAAGATTGGGTGGTGTTGAATGATAAATCTCACGTTTATAAATAAAGTAAAAATTAATGGAGGGGTATAAAGTTGTGGTCATGTTATGAGTAATGCGGCAAGAATTTAAGCGCCAAGGTCATAGCTTTTTTTCGGACAGGGGTCACACAATCAGATGTCATCGTGGAGATTTTTATATGTATTCTTCGTTTGAATACAACATAGGTAATCTGGCTACTGAGACAATTTTATATAATCATCCGTTCAATCAATCCATAGGTAAAGTTGTCGTAACAATACACACATACCAACCACTTCAACTGCCATCTTTGCCCGACCTATTGTGATGAATCCTCACCTCTTCTGAGCTGAGTAGCTTCAATGATTTGAGCAGTATGTCTCTCGAATTCAATACTGCTTCTGGATCAATTTTTCTCTCTGATTGATTGCTTCTCAGGAGTCTATCGTTCGTTCTAGGCTAAGTGTGTTTGCTAGGTCAACCACTTTCCCTGATTTATGCAATACACTGCTAATTCGATTATTTTTCTTCAACTGATTATCTCTCTTGAATGGAGTGCCTATACTGTGTTAAGAACATCTTCTAAGTTGGGAACACTTCCTGGACAAAGTGGTTCGCTTCTCAAGTCAAGAACTTATCCCAGGTTAATTACTGCGATCTGATTTCGGACGCTATGAGCTCACGAGGAAAGTTCAGCAAACATTTTTCTGCCAAACATGTACAACTTTATAAAGAAACGGCAATTCCATCCCTAAATTTGGCTATAGTTCTCGAGGAATTCTATTTGGGAATGTTTTAGCTGATATGCATGATTTTGCGCATTTAGATATGCCCTCTTCTCCTGTATTTCCAGATCTTCGACATAACCACCCCATTCACCATTAACTTTTCCCGAATCCTGATCCCAAAGAGAACATCAAGCAAGTTTATATACCCATTGGTACTTTTGACAAAATGAAAACACTATCTCGGTAATGTGCCAGAACATTACAATTCACCGATAGGAATTTTGATCGCCGTGCTCATTGGTGAGCAACTCCCCTCTTCACTGCTAGATTCCTCGATCTGGGTATAATCTTGGAGGTTGCTACAGATATAAATAGTACCCGTTTTATTGGAGAATCCGTTGAAACGCGTCGCTGTAGCTGAAGTATAAGCTGTAATCATAATCAGTCAAGCATCAGGAAGAGTGGTCCGGTCTTAGTTCTCACCTCCCATATTTCTGTACACCAAAAAATCACCAATTTTAACTTCGCAGCCGAAAGTGGTGCTCCGACTCACACAATCTGTACTATCACATGTTGGCCCCCAAATCTTGTAGGTATGATTCCCAGTCTTGCGTGCCGTCGTGGTATTTAATTTGCCTTTGATCAACGTTGGCATAAACTCTTCCTTTTCGATGAGCCCATTCATAAAGTTTCCGTATACACCATCGTTTTGATACAACATTTCCAGAGTTTTGGAAGGTCCTGTCGTTGTTGACACCCGGCGTGCTATAATTTTGCAAACAAGTGTAAATGCACTGCGCGCATAGAAACGTCCAGGCTCTGCAATGAAAGTTGTTTGCTCTGGAAACCCTGCTTCAGATATAGTATTAGATACAGCTGCGGCCATATCTGCAAATGCAGATTCTGTGGACTGAAATCCACCGCCAATATCGACAATTCTCAAGGAGAATCCTAAGGATTCTGCAATATCCCAGACCAATCTTGAATGTTGAACGGCTTTTCGAATTACTGCAGGATCTGAAGCACCCGATCCTTGACATAAAGTTAACTCTGTAACACATTATCATTACGAGAGGGCTCTCTACCAATATGAAAACTAGTTCCAACGACATCCATACCCAGTTTTTTCGCGCGTACAAGAAGTGCTTGAGCCGATTCCAGTGGCGCACCGTATTTGTCCCCTAGGGCAACAAGAGCACTGTTATCATTCGCGAAAATTCTAAGCATCAGTTGTGCGTTAGGCATGTATTTGTTTATGCTATCCAGCTCATCAAGATTATCGAAGGTCGTCTTTCTGATGCCCGCATTATGGGCAAAAGCAAGTGCTTCGGGTGCCTTGCATGGATTTGCAAAGATAATGCTGCCAGGATGAGCACCAAGTGATAGGACGGTGTGCATTTCCTCCACGGAGGCACAGTCAAATCCAACGCCGAGTTGCATGAGTATTCTCAGCATAACGTTGTCAGTATTGCATTTAACGGCTATTTTGCACATCAGTTCCATAGAATACAAACGCGGTACAGCCTTCACTTACCGTAGAATGGCCGGACGAAAGGCAGATGAGATACCCAAAGGTCATGTTGACGTCGAATCACTTCTATATCTGCAACGAAGAATGGATCGTTAAAACCAAGTATATGTGGAAATTGTTCTATATGAGCAATGTGTTGGTATATGGTGTTATTCAATAATTGTTCTGCAGGTTTTGGTGATTCTCTGCAAGTGCTGGTACTTAAATTCGACATAGTTGAAAGTAATCGGTTGATTTCCCCAGAAATTTGAGTCTGAAGCACGCAGAATCTTCGTGAGTTGGGTTTTGTAAAATTTCATGGCAATCAATTTTAAGGGAAAGACCCTTTACGTATTTGTGCCACACTAAAATCTAGACCTACTGGGTACACTAAATCTCAGATATTGGCTACGCAAAATCTGAGATGTATGTTTCAGATCATACAGCTCGTACTGAAAAACACACATGTCTCACCACGGGACATTTTACTAGTGGCATAGTACCTTGAACTCTGCAACTCATTGAATCCTGGAAGTTTTGGATATGGCCATTAACATTCATAAAGATGAATCTCCTCCTCAATTTTGATGGATTTTTCAGGAGCTAATAAGAAAATCACTGTGACTAGTTGAAGAAAAGAAAGAGAAATTGTGAGTCAAGTTCTCTGAGAAATCAGAGTGCCGCCTCTTTCGATCTACTTTACAAGCTCTGCCAATGTTCCTGGCATACTAGCCACAGATTGTTCAAACCGTGCAGTTGCTTGGAATGCATCCATTCAATCTGAACACATTAGAGGCATGGCGAATACATCAGAAAAGCTGAGATATCAACGCCGAGCAGACACCGCCAGAACGAAACAACTTTCTCTAGGGGCGTTACCCTTGCAATAGCAACAAGTTTTAAGACAATTGAAGCCAATTCAGGATCCGAGAATGCTAAATTCATACGCATTTGAGATAAACGTTGTCGTTATACTTTGATCGATTTCAGTTCAGGGGTTCCTTTTTTTAATAACAGCGGCGTCCTCGAACCATGTAAGTGATGATTTTCCAAATCGAATGTTCCATAACTTAAAAAATCAAAAAAAAAATTCCAGGGAAACATGACGAATACTTCGATGCTGCATAGTGTTTCAGCCTGTTGTTGAAGAACATATCCTTATTAGGCATTCCAATCACGCCAATTCATGGGGAAATATATGCTACTTGGAAAAGATCGATGGCCATCTGAGACAATTCCATTTTGTCAATGCCGATCAATGCTTATTCTTAGGAGGACCTGCTTCCGCTTGTGGCCCGTGTTGCAGCGACTTAATGCTTGGTTCACAGAGCAACACTGTCAATCAGTTGGAGATTTCTACGTCACATGGGCCAGATTCGCTAGACGTTCAAATACTACACGAATTCTAGAATCAGAAACAATTCATTACAAATAAAAACTACATTCATTAAGTACCAATAGAAGTACATGCACACGGCACGGAGCCATCAGTGATGGTTGTATCTTTATGCCATAAGTTATGCAAGTATGAATTTAAAATGCTATCTACTAGTCTTTGCATAACCAGACGTTCTCCAAATCTCTACACCACCTTGTGTTTCCATGACCCAATACTCTCACATATCTAACCCTTCTTTTTCCAACTCACGTTTTTTTTACAAAAAAATTAAAAAAATTCCTACACCTTTTCGCAGCCACATTTATTCAATCTCAGCAGCAGAAATTCTCAGGGTATACTCGCCCTTTTCTGGAGAACACTCTCCCTGATTCCTCTTCTCGGCCCTTTTCAGCCTTTCCATTGTCCTCCCTGATTATGATTCCGCTTCCGGATCCGACCTCACGCCCTCAAAGCTATAAAAACTCAATCCAACAGCTTCAACCAAGATACAAGCATCCTAAAATCGGCGAGTATCTAAACCCTCCAACCTAGTCACAACATCTCGTAGAGATGGAGACGAACGACGAGATCTGCGTAAGCTTCTTACTACTTTTGAATGATTGATTTTCATTGCATTCATAACAGTAGAAGCAGTCGGTGAGAAATTACAGATAGAGCTTCGTCTGCTATTGCTACGAGATGTAGCTCCATCTCCAGACTCCGCCTCGGATGCAACGTGTGTTGATTTCAACAAAGTCTGATGGCGAGTCAGAGAGGGTCTTCGTTGGCGTTCGGGCAATGGAATATCGAGATCCATTGCATCATCGATATCCATTGCGTCTCCATCGTCATAGTAATCAGGAGTGGTATTGGCAAATCCTGTTGTGACTTGACTCGAGGCAAGTGAAGTGTTTGCCAAGACTAAGAATACTGCATCATCGATGTCCATGGGATCCTCATCGTAACCTGGGTCAGAAGTAATAGTCGAAAGACTTTCAAGCATAGAATCAGGGATTTGAATGCTAGCTGAGACAATTCCAACTCCAAGCCAAATATCCGGACTATTGTGTTCGGGTTGCGGTGTGGAGAGATTCCCAGATGGTACGTATTGATGACTAACAGGCGCAGAAAAGGCAGTATCCGGTGTGCTATATCGTGAATTCTTAAGACCCTCAGAATATGATCTTGATCGAGGCTTGGGCTGTGTAGATTGAGGCCGGCAAGAGCTGTCCCATTCTCCATTCTGAGATACGTCGGATGTTGAGAAACGACGACTGGGAGTGTTGTCTCTGCTAATACTCACATCCTTAGATGTGGGTATAGAATGATATCTCGAATCGACATATGTTGGTTGCGCAATCCTGCAGATTTGAACAGGAGCAATTGAACCCTCTGGTCGACGGAGAGCCGATGGATTGTAAATATTCTTCTTTCCTCCATGTTTAGCAGTGGAAGAAATCATGGTCATGTACACACTTTTCGTGGGACGTGGTGTGCGACTGCCAATTTTGGGTTGCGCGATGTTCGACGGTGACTTTGATTTTTCAGCCACGGCGTTGAGAGATTGTTCTGGGTTTGCCCGTGGCTCATGGAGGCGCTCTTTAGTACTGCGTAGATCCAAAGAGCTGCATTGATTTGCAGATACCAGCTCGTTCTTATTGAGAAGTGGTAAACCAATAGCCGTTCTAAACCAATCGCTCACCAGATCCTCGTCTGAAAATTTCCGAAGCTCACTCATCAAGCTCAATGATGGCGAGAACACCTTTTCCAACCACAATTCATTGACAATTAGTTGTAATCTGCCAAGCTCGACTCCATACAGATCACAGCTTTTCTTCAGAAATTCTCTTCCGAAAATTTCAAGCAGAGGCACACTTTCCAACCCCCAGCCGTAGTCATTTTGTTGTCTGCGTGTTAGCTTGGAGAAAGGAGTGCGGAACATGAGGACTACCAAAAGACGTTCGAAGTGTTGAGCTGGGTTGCGATGCAGTGGCAATAGAGATTTGAGTTGTAGGATGTCATCTCGTCTTGATGCTCCGAGTTGTTTAGGAGCTTCGATTTGATTTGAAGCGAGGAGCTGTGCAATATGTTGCTCCCTGCTCCTTTTCTGTTCAAGAGTCTGTTCAATATCGTGTCCAACATTGCTAGTTCTACTAGCTTGCCCCCATTTTGCTATCCAACCGCGCAGATCCATCTTGTTGCTAGTCATGTTCAAAAGAGTTGAAGTCGCAGTTGATGGAAGGTTTTGAGTTTTTATTTGAAGTTTTTCTTGAAGGATTTATGAGTGTAAGTTGATATCGAGAGTTGGGTCGACGAGGAATCTTTGTGATTTGAGAGTAAGTTTTGACAAGAAGCCAATGAATGAGATAGCAGCTTTTCGACAGCGGGGCAAGGCCTTAATATGTAAAAAGAGGCCAAGAGTAATAGGTGCTAGTGTATGAATTGCTTATCAAATCCCCGTGTACGTATGTGTTTACGGCGTTGGTACGGTAAGGTGCGTATATTAGCAAAGTATTTTCGGTGCAATATCTTTACTTCAGTGAAGATTGTGTCAATGACTTGTTGCCTCTTCTTCCTCTCAAGGGTGAGAGCGATAGCAGGCTTATATCAGTGTTCTCAGTAGGATATCTTTGCTACGGTGAGGACCGCCTCGACTTTGATGTTTCTCACAGTCGCGAGCGATATGCTTATATCAGCACAGTGTTTTCAGTAAGATATTTTTGCTACGGTTAAGACCGTATCAACTACTTGATGTTTCTTATTTCGCTCAATATCGCGAACATTTTTATGCTTATATCAGCACAGCATTTTCAGTAGGATATTTTGTTACGGCGAGGACCGTATAACTGTTCGATGTTTTTCCTTTCGCTCAACACTGTGAATGACAACATGCTTATAAACAACCCAATACTTTACCGAGACGCATTTTCTACAGTGAAGACCGTATTCACCCCTAGAAGTGACTTATGATATTGATACGGTCGAGTAGATTCCAAATATGACCTCAAAGCTAGAAAAGTGAATCTTCCGCAGTCTAGGCAACTACCTATTTTCTAGCCCTAATATTCACCGCGTATAGATAGGTACTTCGGCTAATCCAATCCAGTTTGGCGAGAGAAGAGGCATTAGGTACCTACCTATACACACCAGCTGCATCCTAAGAAAGTCTAACCAGACTACAACATCAAGAAAATGAGAACCGTTTGTATAACCAAATTAGATGAAAGACGACGTAGAACCCATTCTGTAATTATCAATTACCGATATACCTGACGCTGTGTTAGTATGAAGTACCGTAAAAGCAGCAGTAGAGGGATTTCAGGGCCCGATTTATAACCATCGCTAATTTGATCGAGTCCAGAATCATGTGAAACGACCCAAGGTTACGCAAATTGATCATGCATTATGGTGATTTTGATGGGCTCTAGCTTTCATTGTAGAATCGTGGGTCGTATGATTGAAAGTCATAAAATCGAAGAAATACTTGCGAGGGGGAGTGCGCAAAGCGCGGAGCGGACTCTCCAAGTTTCAGCTTCGTGTGCATTGCAAACGCGATATTGTGTTCTATCTAAGGAGTCAAGCAATACTTAAATAAATTTTACTACGAGACCAGTGCTCTCACTAGACCACTACAGTACCTAGGTAGACCTGTGACTTGGGATCATTCACTACCTAGGTACCGTTCAAACAACAAATAAGTAGGAATTGCTATTCTTTCCTATCAGCTGTGAGATATTCCATAGGAAATAAACACGAATTCCATCCATTTCCATTCCTATTTCCCTACTTCATTAACCGTATCTCTCCACCCACCAGTAATCAAATAACAAAAACGGGTAGTATACTACACTGCAAGAAGTAAATTTCAGACTAGATTTCAGACTGTCGATTCAATGTCTCAAAACATGATGAAATAATCCATCGAAAATCAAATCATATATCAAACGACTATATCCGAAAACATTGAATCAAGGATTGGACTTATCTAAAGATTTAGATTACCCAATCCAACCTAACATATTCGCTTCATCTGCAACCTCCTTCCCCTGTCCCTCTTCTCTGCAAGCACAATCCATCAGTCTAACTCATCTAATGTCATCCTCCCCTCTCATACTAGAATAACAACAAACCACTCAATTTTTCAATTTTTCAATTTTCAAATTCCAGCCCCTGCACACAGATAGACCCCCCTTTGCCTCCTCTCCAAACCCCACCATGTATCTACGTCCTCCTCCTCTCCCTCCCACGAACAATCACCCACCAAAACACCACATCTCACCATCTCAACATCTTCACAAACAAAGTCAAAGATTCCGTCTAGCATCAGTCTCTAGCATCAGTCATCCAACCATCCAATTTCCAATCAACTCAATACCTCAAGATAAACTCAGATAGAAAACACAATATACCCATCACACCACGAAATTCTTCAGATTAAATCACATCACACATCACACCTTTCTTTCGACCCTTCTCAAATTTTTAACCAAAATTTTTTGACATAATATGTAAATTGAAAACAAGCCCCAAAGTTCTACATGCATGCATGCATACATACATACAAACAGCAAACGTCCACTATTAATCATTACCACAGGCATCATCAAAAAGAAGTCAAGGCCAGAATAATTCTATCCTTGCCTTCTTCCATTGCACTTTCCCCATGTCTCCAATCTAGCCAGTATCAATCTAGCTAGGTAAATGCAAGTGAATACCAAACCCAAGCCAAAAATCCAAACCATGCGGGGACATGCATGCCAATTAAGTTCAAACCAATCCATGATGTAACCCCCAAACTCCCGGAAAAATATCAATTAACCCTCAAAACTTCCGTTGGAAGTATGACACCCTCAAAATCCTACTTGCCCAGTGAATTTATGCAACGCTATTATGCATTTAAGTTATATACCCCCAACTCCCGATACACCGTACAATGTGATAATTGATCAAGACTCGCCCTAGCTTATCAATGCACTAAGCGAATCTTGAAAGAACGTGTTCTACCTCGACCATCAGATCAATACTCCGTTGATGGCACTTTTCGCTCCGCACATGAGAACAGATTTATATGATTATCGCCTCTCGCAGCACAAGCTAACATCATACGATGCGGATGGAAAGCCGTAGCTGAAATGGGTGATTGACGAGCTTGATGTAAGAAGCTCGAGTATGGCTCCACTCTTGAGAGTTCTCTGCCATCGAAATTGAAAACCTTGACTGTATGATTTCCAGTGCCACTACAGATAGAATTAATATTTTTCAAGGAGAGAGAAAGGAAGCAGACTTACACAGCAAATACTGGAAGATGTTCATGTGTACTTGCAGTACGTAGAGTGTCCTTTGTAGCCTGAATAACTCGTAGTGGTTTGTCCATTCGAATATCCCAAAGTTTGACTTTACCATTGCGACTGGCGGAGAGAAGCTCTCTTTGACCACCTCGTTGCATATGCACACTCTTGATCCATACCCTGTCAGATTCATCTTTCCATTTCTTAACCATAGCTTCTTGTGGCTTGTTTCTAGCGTCAAATACTCGTATGGCTCCATCACCAAAACCTGCCACGAAAACATTACCTGTCATTTGATCAGAAGTCAAGGACGTGACACAAGAACCGGACCGAGCATTGATATCCACAACACAAAGCTCTGGCGCCGCAGCCCACACTCTGATCACCTTTACATCACCGGCTACCAAGAGTTTTCCAGTAACTTGTTGCCAGTCAAATACCATACCAGAATTGACGTTACTTGGGACAAGATGCGTCAAAGCCCTCCATGCCGAAGCAACCTCAATCTTTTTGTCGGAGTCATAATTTCTATAAATACGAATAACACCATCTGAAGACCCCGTCAACAAGAAGGCTTGATCGTCCTCATTGATAAATTGGAGATCACTAATCCTGGAACCTTCTGGATTACCATTTGAAAATCGACTAAGGCGGTCTTGCTTCTTCCAATCCCAAACACAAATCGTGTCGCGGTCATCAGACACAGCGAGATGATCTTCAAATTGATGGAGTGTCATTTTTGTCGGTTGACTAGAGTTATTGAAAAATCCAGTAGCGTGCGTCCATTTGCCATTGCCGGCAATTTCTTTCTGGGGTTGAGTATCGCGTAGAATTGCTTCGTTCCTCGATCGTCTCCAAAGTCGTTCGTTATAATCAGTACTTCCGGGCTCTTCAGCTTCGTTTGGTTTCATCTGGGGTTCGCGGAAGTATTCAATCGACCATTCTAGGAAAGTACTTTCCAATGGTATGGTACATGGTTCCGACAGGTTTCGAGGTTGAAAACCGCCTGATGTTGGCTCATTTGCTGCATGATATGTGCCTGGGGTCGATGCGATATCATTCTGCTCCGGTGGGGAGTTGAAGTCTGGCGGGAGACGTGATCGCGTTGGCAAAGAATTCCGATTTAGGCCAGGTGATTTCAAACCAGATCTTCCGGTTGAGTCAGGTGGTGTCACTTCGCCAGTAGAACCACCGAAAGGCAGGGTAAACAGGTAACTAGCTGTTCTTTTAAGTAAGCCTTGCTGGCTCGACTGGGTGCTTGACAAGGTATCTTGTCGCGTTGGTGTACTGGGTCTTGTCTCCGACGTATGCGATTTCGATGCCTTGGGCTTTGCTGAAATTCGATTTATGTCATCAAATAGTTTACGGGCTCCTGCCCCAACTGGTGAGCGAAGGAGTGATATATGGAGAGCATCCACAATAATAGTTGCATTACGCTGAACTTCGGGATGTGGATCGATGGCCATTATTAGAACATGTTTCCAAACCACAGCAAAAATGGAGTTGTGAGACAAGCCCTGAGCTGTGGCTTTGATGGTACCATCCTTATTTCTGTTATCCATACGAGCATAGTGCAATCCCATTTTGTGGTCATTCCCATCGTCGAGGGGGGGAGATTGTCTATACTCTCGTTCCTCCTGTAGCTGTTCGAATGCCACTACCCAAAACTTACTCTCATATCGATGTATAAACTTTGAGAAATATACCAGCAGTTCTTTGCGGACCATGGCGTTTCCATCATTTGCTAGTTCTATGACGGTCCACGATATTGAC
Source organism: Botrytis hyacinthi (assembly GCA_004786245.1). Lineage (NCBI taxonomy): Eukaryota > Fungi > Ascomycota > Leotiomycetes > Helotiales > Sclerotiniaceae > Botrytis > Botrytis hyacinthi. The sequence goes on along the minus strand of PQXK01000161.1, from coordinate 14,198 downwards.
TCCTCATTTCGAGCAACCTCATCTGTCAAGTCGGGGATTCCCAGAAAAGTTGTCATGGCGTATAACATGGCAGCTCTGACTTCGCAACATACATCGCGAACCAGACCGGATAACTTTGCAGGTGCATTCTCTCTGATACCCCGCCATTTCGCTTCAGGGAGATCATTCCAAAGCTGACTGATACATAGACACGCCCATTGTCGCAAAAGTGGGTTGTCTGCATTCTGCAAGTGTGTCAAACAGTAAGTCATGATATCTGTTTGGTTGCAGACATTTTGACCTTGCTTGTATCCATTGCACAGCATGGCTAGAATAAACGCACACATAGCTTTGTGTTCAAGGCTATCCACTACTGGAAGACCTTCATTAGGTTTCAATATACTTGAGAAGTAGTTGTAGCCACTATCTTTCAACAGATCTTGCTGGCATGTGAGATCAACAGCCAGAACACGAGTCCAGATAAACACCATCACGGGCTTCAATTCTGCCGCGGCTGATTGTAACAATTTTAAAACGTATGGAAAAATACCTATGCTCAGAGCAAGGTTTACTGCCCAAGGACCCATGTCAAGAAACTTCCCTAAAAGTATCAAAGCTCGTACTCGATGTTGCTGACTGAGGAGAACCTGAAGAACAACTGGAAGCTGGTCGGGAGCTTTGTGAGTTACAGCACCCTGTGTTAGATAAACCTCAAAAGCTGTGAGTTGTTCCGTGAAGAAACTGGAGTTCTGGAATTCATAATCTGGAAGTTGCCCGGACTCCTTCATCTCCAACGACGGCAATTGAGCCAAAGCCATTTCCACGGCCAAATCCCAACTTTCCCAAAGAGAATGTTGATGGGTGTCTGGAAGTTGCGGGTATGATTGTGGGTGGCATCCATAAGCTGACATGATTCTCTGCGCTAACAGAAAGTTTCTGAATAAAGCTGCCACCATCAAATCTTGTCTGAAGAACTTCCGAAACAAGGGTCTAGGGAGGGTGGTCCAAGCTATGGTATCCGTAATGGCTGTGAAGATCCAGTTCAGTTCTCCCAGAGGAGTGCGCCTTTCTTGCAGTCTACCAGGAAGCTTCTTGGCTCGCTCTGGTGAAACTTGTGATGGGAGAGGGTTTTGTAGAACGAAAAACCACAAGGCCATTTCAATAGGGGTAGTCAGGCATGCTGTGAAAACATCAGCAGGGAGGAGAGGATTTGTGGGTAGGTTTTCCTTAATTCCACATGCTGCCAGGTGAATGTAAGGCTTATAGTTTGTAACTACATAATTAGGGTCCTTTTTCGAGTTTTCAAGCTCTTCTTGTTCATGCTTGTCAACAAAGCGATGAAAGTTATTTAAGATGTTGCCCGAATCTGAACAGTCCCAAACGAAGAACGTGGGTGCTTGTAGCCATGTTTGTAGATCATACAATGATACCGGAATATACTGCGTGTAGTTCTTGTTAAAGACCCAAATTTCGCCAGATGAAGTGGGCTTTGGAACACCATGACCATTGTAATGGAAGAGAACTCGTTCCTCTTTAGCATTCCGACGGAGTGATATACAGAATTTCTTCGTCTCTTCGACGGATGGATCCAAATATTGCTTGTATCTTGTTCGAATAGCCAATGTCTCGTATTGGGCTTGTAAAGATTTTCCAATTGTCTCCAGAGCCTTTTGTACAGGTGGATGTGAAGGATCCTGCCAAGCCTCCAACTTTGCACCAGGTGTAGTCTTCAGTTGATCGGGTGGTTCGACTCCAATGTTTAGGCATATTGCTAATGCTGCAGATACGGTTTTTAGACGATCCTTCATCCGCCAATCCTGAAGTTCGTATCCCAGTGATTTGGGGTTGCCCGTCGTCTCGTGTCGCTTATCCGTAAAATACATATACCAGTTCTGTTGTACAATGTCAGTACTTGTTTCTAAGCCTACGTCCACATAGTCGACTCCAAGCGCCCAGCCCAATGGAGATTGAAGGCGGTGACGTTGCGCTCGACGGAACGCTGAGCCGTTGTTTGAGACTGCAATCACATATTCGCGCTTCTCACAGAAATAGTCTGCGCCTTTCCAATCTTCGTTTGCTACGGGCGAGAAAAAATCGAAGCTTTCAACAAAAGAGTAACTTAAACTCCAAACATCAAAATAATCATCCATGCTTCAGAAAGAAAAAGATGTTATGAGATACATAAGATAACAGTTTGCTTAAGTCCAGGGGTTGTCGGGTTGAAACAGTGGCATATTCAAAGGTATGGTAGACTGATGCCGGGCCGAGATACCATCATTGAAGGAAAGAACAACTTACATTTGCTAGTTGCGAAACATACTCTTCAGATGCATAATTAGTTCCAAACCCATGCCTTTCTCCCCAATCTTGTATATCTTCTTCCATATCTACATTTGCATCTTCACCTCTCGGTCCATAATCACTCTTGGATCTTTGAAGTAGTGCAGCTGGTCTGCGCCGTATTTTATCTGGCTCCGAATCGTCTTGTGATGATTCTGCAGTAGCTCCAGTCGAAGTTGTTGGCCGTGTGCTTGATCCATTCTGCGATGTACCATTGATGCGATCCAAGTTCGCCGGCGCATATGCAGATCCAGCTTCTACGCCGTTGACAGGCTGTATTGGATCATTGCTAACAGTATGCCTCGAATTCATGGTTCCTAACGTGCCATTCATACCATTTATGGCCGGACTCGAATGTGGCAGTTGTTGTGAGTTCGGCACAGTGGCAAATGTATGGTCTTGAGGTTGAGGTTGTTGACCCGAAGGTGAATTTAAATTTGGAGTGGGATTTGATCGGTGTAGATTGTGTTGTTGGCGGGGAGCTCCATGCTGAACGGCAACTGCTGTCATGATCTTAAATGGGAAAAATTACCATTCTTCAAACACTAATTGCTCATTGGATACTTGAAAGTCGAAAAATGAATAAATTGAGGCGGTCGAGAGGGCGGTCGAGGTCTCGGTAAGGCTTCGCGATGAGTTGGTTGAAGGTCTTCTAGAAAGATAATCTGTATCTGAATCTTAATGACCGTTAGGTGGGAATTTACATCCAAAGACAATCAGACGCGTGGATCCAGAGAACCAACAGTTCAATGACGATTACTAAATGACGTACAATTGGTGAATTATATAATACCACGAGGTTGAAAAATCAATTTCGACGAGAGGTAGAATTTATATATATTTGGGTGAATCGAAATAATATCTATATGCGGAGAGTACCTATGTACCTGTGAGTTGTGAAAGTAGCAGTATCTTTATCACTATCATACCTTGAAATTAGATGTCACGAGCTGGGAATATTTGAATGCAATAGAATGACCGCCTTACAAATTGGACTTAGCACAATCATGGAACCGAGATCCCGCTCTATGTACCGACGCCACAATATAACGTGGCTGATGTGGATTGTTTGGCCAACATGGCTGACTAAGCATGGCGCCCTTGTCGTTGTGGCTCAAGATTGATAAGATGCGAAGATGCAGGAGATGGTGATACTATACAGAGATGGGGACGAGGTGTACCTGAGCAGATTGAAAGAACCGCGGAATCTCATATCATGTATATGATGACTTACTATTGAGAGTTTCCAAAGTTTATCAAGCAAACTCTCGACTTTACGTGACCCCCTTTCTTCCCTCCCAATCCATCGGAAGATTGACCTGATACAATGTTGTACTGCATTCTCAATTTACTCAACTCTCCAGCTTTTCATTCCACTAAACTACTATCAATAGCTACATCGATTCTGGTTGTGCATTTCGCATATTTCATGCACGATGCAAGTTATTGTGACCGGAATCTTGTAGGTGCGCAAAGGAGATCTGATTGTTACCTACCTAGGTACCACCCAGTGTTTCGGTTTACCAGGGAAGAAACATAGGAATCGTTGTACCATTCAGCACTTATATATTCATTACCTTGCTCCATAAAAGATCTTTATTGTTCTTGGGGGATCACCCTCTACCATGGATTGCTATAATTGTACGCAATATGTAGGTAGGTCATCTGTCAAACAATTCCAAAGGATTTTAGCCGCCAGAAGTCTGAACCCCCAAACATTACACCTCCAATCATATGGTATATGTTCTGTTTCTTCTCCAAAGTAAGTATTAGACGAACATGGAGGAATTTGGTTTTCATGAGGATGGTGTAACCGTTGCCCCGGATCCTCCTCAGCTTGAAAAGATCTCAAAATGGTACTGCATAGAGAAGCAGAAGCGTAGGATGGTCAAAAAGTATATTTATCGATCTCGTGGATACATCGCCACTGCATCGCCCAGATCTTTACCTCTTCTCATTTGTTGAATGAGGATGTAAGAAATATGGCAGCATGCAGCCGGATAGTTCAAGATCATACGCCCAGCCATGATTGGACCTATAGGAAAGCAAATGTATTTGACCGAACAAATCTTCTGTCTACCTACTGCAACAATAGAAACCGACGCACTGCTAATCCAGGATCATGAATAGATGATCGCCTTCGTATAAGATATCTGGTTGGCTGGATAAGTCGAATGGGAGGCATTGCTGCATACTAATCAAGCGGGTGCCGACATATTTTGTAGCTACGATTCAACCCCTTCATCATGAACCCCCTCAGAGGTTCCATCAATTGTTCGAGAAGGATTTTGATAGAATTCTATCTGGAGAAAAGATGACGAGTAAAATTTAGCTACCTAGTAATTCAAGTAAAAGGAAATATGAAAGATTTATCTCTATTTTCACGGTAGTCCGAATGCATAGCAGCAGAAGCAAGGGCCTCAAATGTCGATACTTAATTTGATAGCCCTACCCATAAATTACTTGGGTATGAAATGAAACTTCTAACCGTCGATCGAATTGAGTAAGGTGTGCATGAATGAGAAGATGATGAGTGGAACAGAAATGAAGGGGAAATGGTCCAGAGTCAGGGGTACATGACAATGGCTGGACGTGAACGATGAACTATTAGAAATCCTACATCGTACATCGTACATACATATCATATCAACTTTGGGGAATTGTGAGAAACGTTCAGCAGGACAAGAAGAGAAAGACTTTACTAAGGACTACCTAGGTACTAGGTGTATATCGCAGAAAGGCACATACTAGATACATTAGTTTCGTACTCCGTACATATATATATACATATGAATATGATACGGATGTACAGACGCGGAGGCTGCAGAACTTGGGAATTTTTGACTCAGTCTCTCTCCCACCAATATGATTCTCATCCTTTTCCTATAAGACAAGCCAAATTGATATGGCTCTAGGGAAGGGGGAAAAGGGTAATGTCAAGGGTAATCTCAACGTTAACCGTTTCCCCCTTTCCCATCTTTCTTACCATAATAGCTAGGTAGGTAGGTACTAGGTAAATACTAGGTAGGGACATAATCATAATACACTTTCTCCCACGTCAATATTAAGCCTTTATTTGCACACCATTTGACGAATGTATTCATTGTCAGGGTATTGTCAGGATTGGATCTCAACCCCTGGTATATCTCATTCCAAAATTGTGGTTCTTTGGTACCTGAAAGATAAAACAAGGCGTATTACCATGCTGTACGGCGGAGGAGGCAATAAGTTACAAGGTAGTAGTATTTTATACTTTGGAGTTGGTGGTTGAACTTGTCTCCTTGTATACTCCTAGGTAGCTGCACACTGGCACATATTCTAGGTACTTCCGTCGAGGCAGGGCAGCAGGCCTTCCAAGATCAGGTCAAGCGATAAAATTTACTTGTACGGAGTAGATACGAACAGGAGACTCAAGTCAACTCAACTCAACTCAGCTCAACCCAACCCAACTCACTCTCATTCACTCACTCATACTCCCAATTGACCCTCCTTCAACAAAGTTTGTCTTGGAATAGAGAAACTATCACATCACATCCTATCCCATCCTGTCCTGTCCTGTCCTGTCCTGTCCCATCTCGTCCCATCTCGTCCCATCTCATCCCATCCCATCTCATCTCATCCCATCTCATCTCATCCCATTCATTCCATTCCATACCATCATCAATCTCCCCATCTCCCCCATTTTCATCATCACCACAATACTTTAATAATATTCGGAGTGTTTCCCTACCTTTTCTTTTTCTTCCCCATTAATACCGTTTTTGCGCGTCGACTCATCCAATACATTTTTCGATTGTTTACTATTCATATTCATCTTCACAGTCATATTCATATTCATATGGTTTACTTGATAGAAACTTTGAATAAATTCCCATGAAATAAAAATAACCACCAACACTTCTAAATCCCAGCCATTTCTAAACAGCAAGAACCCTGGACATTGGCTCAGACTTAATCCCTTTTCCTGAGACTTTCCAAACCAAGTTTAATAATAATCTCGAATTTCTCAAACATAAACAACAATCGTCTGTATTAAACGAATTCGCTATCTCGTCGAAAAGAAAACATTTATCCACTTGCGCTGCCGGCATTGGGAAGAAGTGAAAGTGGTTGGCCTCGAATGGCACGATGGCATTCCTCTTCAAGAGTAAAAAGAATGCAGATAAGGCTCAAGCCTTGAGAGATGGCGGCAATGGGGCACCTGGTTCACAATTGTCCCTCCAAAGCGAGAAAAGTCGGATGCCGCAACAAGTTGAGAGGACGACGACCCCTTCGAGTAGTGTCAATAATTCCATTACGTCGCTGCAAGGAGGCAATCCAGCGACGCCAAGTCCCGAACAATTAAACGGACGACGAGGACCAAACCCAGAGCAAGCGCAGGATCTCGCGGTAAGTGATTGGCAACATTTTTCTGAATTTCGCAGATCGCAATTACTATATTGAGATTGGATCCAAATACTGATTGATGATTTCTGCGTATAGCTACGAAACGGCGCGCCGCCGCCAGCACAGTCAATGAATTCAAATCCTAATTCCTCATTATACCCATGGTCGCAGCGAAGAATAACATATACAACTAATCATCCTCCTCCTTTTCCTCGATATGGCGCCGCTGTCAATTCCATGGCCTCGAAAGAGGGTGAGATATACCTTATGGGAGGTCTCATCAACAGCTCGACAGTAAAGGGTGATTTATGGATGGTAGAAGCGGGTGCAAACATGGCATGCTACCCATTGGGCACTACATCTGAAGGTCCAGGTCCAAGAGTCGGCCATGCGAGTTTACTGGTGGGAAATGCCTTTATTGTGTATGGGGGAGATACCAAGATGGAGGATTCTGATGTTCTAGATGAAACTCTATACCTCTTGAATACTTGTAAGTCAGCCCGGCCACATATGGGAAACATGCTAAAGAATTATTAGCTACGAGACAATGGTCGAGAGCTGTCCCAGCAGGACCGAGACCGGCCGGAAGATATGGGCACTCACTGAACATTCTGGGCTCAAAAATCTATGTCTTTGGTGGTCAAGTCGAGGGATATTTTATGAATGATCTGGTTGCATTCGACTTGAATCAATTGCAAATTCCGACAAATAGATGGGAAATGCTTATAAAGAATAGTGATGAAGGTGGGCCTCCTGTTGGACAGATACCCCCAGCCAGGACAAACCACTCTGTGGTCACCTTTAATGAGAAGCTTTTCCTGTAAGTCTATAACAACGAAACAGCTGATAGCCCGAACGACTACTGATTCTTTTAGATTTGGAGGAACTAATGGCTTTCAATGGTTTAATGATGTTTGGTGCTACGATCCGATCACTAATGCATGGACTCAACTGGATTGTATTGGATATATCCCAGCTCCTCGAGAGGGCCATGCCGCTGCAATTGTCGACGATGTAATGTATATTTTTGGTGGTCGAACTGAAGAAGGTGCAGATTTAGGCGATTTAGCAGCATTCAGAATCTCATCCAGGCGTTGGTATACCTTTCAAAACATGGGACCGTCACCTTCCCCACGTTCTGGACACAGTATGACGGCGTATGGCAAACAAATTATTGTTCTTGCCGGGGAACCAAGCACAGCAACTCGTGAAGCTCAAGATCTTGCAACCGTTTACGTCCTCGACACAAGCAAAATTCGATATCCGAACGATCAGCAATCATCCCAACAGTCTCAACAAGGTGCTATTAATGAACGTGTGCCTGGAGGTAGACGTCCAAGTGCAGGTGAGAAGAGTGGATTGGGGCCCCGAAACATGGGCTCTAGGGAAAATTCAGCATTACCAGAGCCAAAGAAAAACAACGGCCCACCTAGAGAGGGTGCCAATAGCCGAAATGGTGGACAACCAAATGTGAACGGCAACGATTCCAACGGCGTCGCTCCTGGTTCAGCTCAACCCCAGGGCCCACAACCTGGTTCGAAACTACCTAGGGCATCAATGGGACAGCCTGGTCCACCACCACAACAACAAGTACCAAATCCTCGAGGTCCCAATGCTGGTCCTAATGGTAGAGGCCCCAGAGGTCCCCAGGGTCCACAAGGTCCACAAGGCTCACAGGGCTTTCAAGGTCCACAAGGTCCACAAGGTCCTCAAGGCCCTCAGAATTCTCAGAGTCCTCCTCCAGGGCAAGGGAGACCCAACAATCAATTTGGTCCTGCTATCGATACCTCTATGCGAAACCCCAAGCTGGAGAATATTCCTCTGGCCCAACGAGCACTCTCGCCTGCACAGGAAGAAGGTCCCCAGGCTCGAGAGAGTCCAATCACCAATGGCCCGCGCCCTCCACTTCAAAGTGGTTTACAGCAAGAACATCAATCATCACATAACCAAATTCCTCCCCAGATGCAAGCTGGAGTTCCACCCCCGTCACAACCACCATCACAACCACCGCCACAATCACAACCTCAACAAATTGCCAAATCCATAGCAAGGCAAGATTCCGATGCCCGGCAACCTCAGCAAACGCCAAAGTCAATAAGTAGACAAGATTCTAACGCTCAGCAACCGAGTGGCACGAACTCGAGAGCCTCGTCGAAACAAAGACAGCCTCACGGTCAAAGTTCAGTGGATAGTAATACAGATGTTTCTTTGAGAGATGTTATGAGTCGTCAAGTGTCGCCTCCCCCACCTACAAGACAACCAAGCAATCCTCTTAGTCGAAGGACTTCGGCCAGAGGTTCCCAAACTGTGACGTTGCTAAAGGAGTTAGATGCTGCTAGAAATAGAAATGCCTGGTATGCTTCGGAACTCGAACTTGCACGGAAAGCTGGATATACACCCAACCCTTCGACTAGTCCTATGCTAGATCAAAAAGCAGCAGAATCTTTCGATGACGATGACAAACCACTTATTGAAGCACTTTTGGCAATGAAAGCAGAACTAGCGAATGTCCAGGGCTCAATCGACAAACAAGCGGTTCTTGCAGCAAAACAAATTGCCGAAGTCGAAAAGCAACGAGATGCAGCCATCAATGAAGCGGTGTATCATAAAGCAAAACTTGCAGCTCACGCTGGAAGTCAAAGTAGCACGCCACAACCCGACAGCGAGAACAGGGACATTGAAGCCATGACAAATGATCGATCTTCGGATATCAGTAGGAAATTGGCTGCCGCTCTGGCATCGCAACGAGATCTCAAGAACAGGGTGGATAGTCTTACTGCTGAGCTCGAGGCTGAAAGACGTGGACGACAACTTGCTGAGGATACTGCCAATATCACACAATCACGAATGGCTGAATTACAAACATATAAACAACAGAATTCTTCCGAGGTTGAGCTTCTCAAAGCAGAGTTGCACGAATTAGAAGTCGCAGCCAGGGAAGAGGCCATTGTTTGTCAAGAAGCCGTCGCAGCCGCACAACTTATTCAAGCTGAAAAAGATGAGTTAGAAGCGCGACACAAAGAAATATTGGGCACTGCGCAGGATCATAGCGAGACATTCGAGTCGCTCCGGGAAGCCATAACGTCGTCCGCTGATATGAAGAACCTATTGGAACGAAAACTTGGTGAGGAACGTGCTCTACGCGAAACAGCCGAAGAAAAACTCTCTGCGCTTCGAGCTGAGCACGAAAATCGTACTTCTGAGCTAGAGTCCGTTACCCGTCGTCTGAGAGATGCCGAAGAAATTGCTGAACAACATGCAATTGAAGCTCGAACTCACAAAGCAGCAGTACTATCTGGCCTCGATAAAGTCTCGGGTAGTAAAGATTTTGCGCCAAAGGATTCTGCCAGAGATGACCGCGCTTCAGCCCTCGAGGCACAAGTTCAAGCTTCTAATGCCTTGGTTCGTAAATATCAAGCCGCAGCGAATACCGCTTCAGACAAGCTTCGAAGTGCCGAAGAACGCATTGCTGGGTTGGAGGCTTATCAAGAGCAGGCAAGTCGGGAAGGCATGTCTATTCGAAAGCAACTTCAAGCGTATATGCGTGAAACACAATCACTCCAAGCTGCCAACTCTGATATGAAACATCAGCTTGCTAATCAACAGTTGGAGACAAATGCAGTCAACGTACAGCACAATACTTTGAAGGATATTCTTGGTGAGCGCGGCATCAGTCCCGTCGGTGCATCAAGAACTCGAGGATTGTCTAGTCCTCAATCGGGTTCCAATACACCAGACATGGCACGTCTCCGTGAACTTGAACAACAACTTGCAGCTAGTATGCATTCACACCAAGAAACCAAGGAAGCCTTTGAGAGCCGAGAGCAAGAAGCCGAGAGTGCTTATCGCGAGAAGTTGAGTCAACTAGAGAATGACTATCAATCTGCCGTCCATTACGTAAAGGGTACCGAAAAAATGCTCAAACGAATGAAAGACGAATTGTCGCGATACAAGCAAGATAATACACGATTGAAGGAACAGCTCACGGCTGCCGAGGAACGATCTACAGCAACGAAATCGCCTACGAACTGGGAAAGTGAACGTGCAGGCTTGGTTGGTCAAATCGAGACACTCCAATCTGAGATTAATACATCGACTACGCAAATGGAGAAGCAATTGACGGATGTTCGAAAGGAATTACAAGACACTCAAGCTAATAACTTTGAATTGAAGCAGAAGTATGAAGCCTTAGAAAAGCAATTAGCTTCTAGCAGTGAACAAGCACGTCATGAACTTGACCAATTGCAAGAAGAAAATGCTCAGTTAGAAAAGCGTGCTCAAGACGCTGAGGAAAAGGTCTCATTGCTACTTGATCAAGTTGAGTCGTCAGTCGATAATTACCGTCGTCAATCACGTAATCTCGATAGTATGGCCGGAGCGACAGCTCCTTCTACAAACCAGCGAAACTCAATTGGTCACGAATCGGTTTCTGAATCTTCGATGTATGGTGGTGCGAATGACAACCGCAATAGCATGGCCTTAGATAGTCTTGCCTCGGAATTAGAAACGCTACGAACGCAATGGGAAACGACAAACAAGAACTATAGACTTAGTGGCTTCGGTGATTTCGAGGAACGACCTACTACCAGCAAATCTGATGCCGACACTGGTCCTCAATTGAGTGGTAGCCTTGCAGATTGGAGAAAACGATTAGATGCCGAAGAGCAAGAAGCTAAATCAAGAAAGGGAAGCTTGACTGGTTCGGAAAGAATTATGAGTCCTACTGGCGGTAGAAAGGATTCTAATGCTGGTGCATCAACTTCGAACCAAGTCAACGTACTTTGATTTGGTAGTAATAACATTGGGGATTGGGATTTCGGATAAATATATTTGTTTAATTGTTTTAGATTGATTGCTTCCTTACATTGGGGAAGGGATTTTGAGCTGGGTACCGAATTATATACATACATGGACAGAATTCGGGATGGCCACCACATTTTAATGAATTTATGAGGATAGGGAATAAGATAAAGATACCGAATGGAGAGGAAGATATTAAAGCAAATTGTGTGTCCTGGTGGTCCGGCTACCTTCTTTCTTCGTTCCTCTTTGTTACTGTTTATTTGGCAATTTATACACTGTTGCTTCTTGCATATAATTCATTTGCTTGGTGGGGTTGTTTTGATGGACATGGGGGAAGGGTGAAGGGAAAATATCACATTTGCTTTGCTTTCTGACTTATTATGTGTTTTGTAACTTTTTTCGTCTTCTACTTCTTCTCTTTCTAATGGCGTTGCGGTGCATTGTCTCATGAGTCAAATTCTTTATCATATGATGGGACTTTGTTGGATTGCACATGGCATTGCACTGCATGATCTTTCCTTGAGCGAGTTGGTAGGATCCTTTAGATCTCGTCGGACAAGATCTGATGGGTGATGGAAATGTTGTGGAGAGGTAGTCATGCGTTTTGTCGAGGGTAGGAAGATGAGAGATACACTTTCTTTGAGAAAAAAGGCTTGTTTGGGATTGAGTTGGTCGGTGTGGTTAATATGGGGGGTGCAATAGGAGTAGTTTATGGACAGTGCTAGTGATTCTATCACTCAACTCATATTACTACTGCTGGTTGTTGTCATTAAGAAAATTGTTTGTTTTTTTAATTGTTTGTGAATTTGGGATTTGGGATTGGAATTGAACTGAATTGAATTGGGATTGAGAGGTGGGTAGCAATGATGATGAGGACAATGTACTATAACATTTTATTTTTGGGGGTGAGGGTGGGAGAGTTGTGAGGGAGTGTGTGGGTGGATTGGGGGGAGAAGATGAGTGGATAATGAGATGGGGGTGGGGAGGGATAGTAAAGATAGGGGATGGAGATGGAGATAGAGATGAGAGATATTAGCGAGAATTGAAGAATTGATGAAGATTTTTTACTTGTGTGCACTGTGTTTACTTTTACTCTGTCACTTTGAGATTGTGAACTGGACTGAAATTTCGTTTGCTTTTTAGTGGTTGTGCATTTATTGTGTGAGATGTGATATGTATTGTGTAGTGTGTAGTGATAATTCGTTTTCAAATCGAGTGCAAATCGAAGTCTAGATAGAGAAAGGTTTTTCTGCTTGAACTGTGAGATGAAGTTATGGTTTATTGGGTGTGTATGTGTGTATGATGTGTGTATGTGTGTATGTGTGTATGTGTGTATGTGTGTATGTGTGTATGTGTGTATGTGTGTATGTGTGTATGTGTGTATTTATGTATTTATGAATATAATACATTGGTGTGAAATATCGGATTTATATCATATAGTTTGTACGGCAATCTTTCGAGTCGACTGGATTCTATGAATATAAATGATGGAGAATAAGGGAAGGAGAAGGAGAAGGAAGGTATATTCGATATGTTTTTTTGCAGAACTCTCGGATTCTACATTTAATGATGAAGTTAAAGTTTTTAATTCAGAAATTAAGAAATGGAAGAGAGATGGTTAGGAGGATGGTGATGTGATGATTTTTTATTGTTTTGTGTATATTTATTTGGTTTGGGATGGATAGGAAGGAATACGAAGTAGGCATTGTTGGATGGGCGGTTTTGGGGGGTTGGTTTGGAATGAATGGGTGGGTGGGTGATGGATGGATGATAAGAAGTGTGGTTTATTGATGGGTGTTTAAGATTGGGGGAATGAAGAGTGTGGAAATTTGAAAGGGTGAGAGAGGAGGGGGTGAGTGGGAAGCTGGGGAAGGGGAGGAGGGAGGTGAGAGGGGGATGGATGAATGACTGTTATGAGGGATTGTGATGGAGGTGAGGGAGAGGGCAAGGAGAATGTGAGTGTAATAATGGGATATCGCAAGACGGGAAGAGAAGAGAAGAGAAGAGAAAGGACCAACCTGCAGAGATATTCCTCTTGCGCATCGAAAAAGAGAAGAGTAGGACAAGCAAGTAAGGGAAGGAATAAAAGAAAAAGCTCACGTACTCAGATATTCTTTTCGAATCGGAGTACTGAAAATGAAAGGAAAGGGGGTTCGCTAGAAGTGATTCGCGAATAGTAAAATAAGGATTTGTGTATATAAGTATAAAATATCTATCTTATATATACACTTTTATATTTATAGCAAATAATCCCTCCCCTTCTACAAGAACAGGAATGGGAGAATAGAGTATTCCGATAGATAGCTAGAGCCTAGAGTTCAAAACATCGCTTGTGATGATCCAAGGGGGAAAGATAGGAATGATAGAATCCAAGGGGAAAAGATAGGAATGATAGAGAGAGTATGGAGATCTATTTATTTATATTGTATTCTTACTTTGATAGATAGATGGGTGGATGGAAATATCTCAGATTCGATTTTCAAGATACACAGATCTGATCTGATCTGATGTAACCTGATGGATTTTATTTCGTTGTTATATTTTCACTTGTCTACACTATTAGATATATTATCTTTCATTCTCATTCTCATGTTTCTCTCCTTCTCCTTCTCCTTCTCCTTCTCCTTCTCCTTCTCCTTCTCCTTCTCCTTCTCCTTCTCCTTCTCCTTCTCCTTCTCCTTCTCCTTCTC